>CAJQUN010000001.1:18224205-18318294 GCA_907163345.1 Haberlea rhodopensis
TTTATCGTTATTTTCTGTTAACACCTTATTCTACCTTATATTCGAAAATCACGGATCACATCAATATATTGTCATAAATCATAATTAACTCGATAACTGATAATAATGATTGATATATCTTGATTATATTGTTATTTAATTATACATAGAATAAGAGATGTCTTGTCATATGCCTCTTAGACCACTCACACCCCGTGTACCAATACATGTTTATCGAAACTGTTTATCTGTCATTTAGACAGAAAAATAGTTTTTGAGTGTTTTATTATTTAATTCTGCTATTGGTTCTCTAAAAAACTGCAAGTAAAAGCAGAAAAGCAGAAACAAAGAAGGAAGTCGTGAGATGTTTTTGAAACTTTAACTTACATAGTGTCAATTTTGAAATAAATTAAAGTTCATTAACCTGTTTTATATTAATAGCAAAACACTTAATGCTTTTTACTTAAAAATATTTTTTTGTAACTTTAAACAAAAGCAACATAGAAGTGTTCTGAATAAGATTCGAAACATATCCTAAAATCTCATGTTCGAGAGCCCATAAACAACCCCCCTCCCCAAATAAAGAAAAACAAAACAACTTGAAAACTAATTTTCTAAATATTCAAAATTAAGATAATAAAATGGTCCATATATATATAGGAGATAAACAAAGAGGGTAATTTATATTGAATGAATCATGGATTAACTAATATATTCGACGATATCTACTATTTATAAATCACTAGCTTGTTCTTTTCTTAACCATGATTAAAAATAATCAAATAATTAAGATGAAATTAACCTTTTCTTGACAAAAATTATATTTAATTATTAATTGGCTCGCTTAATAAAATTTACTACTCTTTCTTTTCTTCGGTAGAGTCCCACTTGTGATCATCCATGGAGGAGAAGATAAGATCCATGCTATTGCTACTGCTGCTACCAGAATTAAACATTGCATCAGCCATATCCGCCCACAGGCTGATAGTCGTTGAACGGCCCACCGCCGCTGCTTCCGGCCTCCATTCCGACTGAGCTAGAGCAGGAACGCCTCCAAGGTGGTGGAAGATATTCATGGAGGTAATTAGTTGATGTAGGGAAAGGTGGCAGTGGTGGAGGCCGGTGCAGTGGGTGGAGGTTGGGATCAGAACTCCTACTTCCGATTGAGGCGCGGCGGGAGGAGGACACGCGGCAGTTGTGATTGCCTCTATAATGTGACCTCGAATTTGAAGGGGGTCGTGGTCGAGTCGCTGAACTTGCTTCTTGGCGGTGCAAGTGTGGTATTTTATGGGTGTGTGCACATGTAGTAACTCCTACAATAATAATAATAAAAAAGTATATTATTTATTTGAATAAATAATATGCTGAAAACTCCTTTCAAGTCTTTCGTTGTTTCGAGAATATTATAAACTTTTCAAGTTTTAATTTATCATTTCTGTGATAACAACAACAACAATTAAGCATTTAATCCAATGAATTGGGGTAGACTACATGAACAATAGAGAGAATCAAGTCGGGTCGAACACATGCGTCAATCTCATCATTTCTATTAGATAGGTCAAACATATTCTTAAGAAATTTCGAGGGGGAAATCAGCCACATAAAAAATTAGCTTATAGGATGTCCGTTTGATATCTAAAAACTGCTTAGCAACAGTCGAATAACTGGGAGATCGGCGAAGTATTGAAAGGGGCTCGGAAGTTTATATTTTTGAAATTTGTTTTTCAATTGGCACGGGGTACTAACTTTGCATACGAAAAATTAGTGGTTGTGTGGTTTTCATAAAGAACTGCTTTATTTCATTTATTTATTTAAATAGAGAATTTGAATGACGTTACAAGATATAATATACATAATATTTCACATAGAATTCGGGAATAAAATACATTTAAAATTATCAATAATTTTTTTATCAACAATTACAACAATATTTGGGTGAGGGAGAATTGTTTTATATGTTTAAACGCATACCTCTCCAATGTGAGATATTTATGCCACTAAAACCAAGTGGTCTCCGGACAATTATCAATATTTTCATTCCCCTACAAAACATGGCGTGGACCACGACTTTTTCAACATTACTTGATTGGGCAATGGCTTGAGGTCAACTTCAAAATTATCATATATAGACCTCGTGAAATTGAAAGTTTTCTACAATTCACACAAAGTCGAATGTAATAAAGCGCGACTTTTAAAGAAAAATAGTCGGGCCTTGACGTTTTCAAATTGTTGAATTGTTCCATAATTGTTGAATTGTCCATAATACTGTCACACTGATATTTTTTTTTTCTTTTTTCTTTAATTTTGATTGGGAGTAGGCTAAATCAATTTTTATACGCTAAACACGATTCGAACTCAAGTTTGTTCAAAGTGAGCTCTTATTCATTTCGGTAAGGCTAGAAATCTCGACAGTGATAGTTATAATTGTTGTTTTACCTCGTAGCACTAAATATTTTAAGCACATGCATTTATTTGGTAAATAAAAACACAATTAGTAAATTAAAAAAAAAAAACACAATTAGTGAACCAAGATATCAAGACTGTGGTTGACATAAGGAAAGGCTCAGTGGAATTTCACAAACGAAAATTTTTAAAAATATATAAATCATACCATTTAAAATGTATTAGTGGGAAAATTATTTTTATTATTTTGAATCTTCCATTAAGCATATGACGCCGAGGGTCGGTTCAATCGAGCCGAAATCGGGTTTTTTCTCCAAAATCGAACCAACGCAGTTTTTTTATTTCGGTTCCAATCCAAAACCGAAAAGGAAGACTTATAGACCATTTCCGGTTCTTAAATTAGATTAACCGTGTGAAATCGTAGTCGATACATCTAAAGTAAGTATAAATAGACAACTTAATTTATATAATTTATAACATATAATTTTTTATATAAATCAAATCCAACCTTATTTTTACCTTGGATATGCGCGTCCCAAGATTTCCTTTTGACCGTATTTCTTCCAAATAAAACCATCTTCAGGGGGAGCATCGGTGTTACCCATTTGAGGAGCAGCTACCCTTTTCACTACTTTGTCAATTTCATTCTTCCTGTGGTTTTAATTGGCTAAAATATTAGAACTTTTTAAAATTAAAAACATTATCAACGAAAAATTCTACATGATTTTAAAATATTCACAGCCTTGTTGAGTTGAATTGCTCTTAAATTTTTCTATAAATTCATACAATTTTTACACCATATAAATCTGAGCATTGACGCAACGATATAGTTGTTGGCATGTGACTTGAATGTCACGGATTCGATTCGGGGAAACAACCTCTTGCATTGTAGGGGAAAACCGCATATATTAGGCCCAATGGACCCCGAACCCTCCCGAACCCTGCGCATCGTGAGAGCTTCGTGCACCGAGTTTGCCTCACTACACTGTATAAATCTGTTAATATGATTTTATAGTCTTTAGAATTTTAATTTAATGTTCTTATATTTTGTGATTGCATGTGTTTCTACCCATAATATGTATTTAATTGTTATGAAATCATATGCAAGTTTATGATTAATGTTTTTGTATACAAACTTGTATGAAAATGATTGTATCTATATATATTTTTTTTTGCAATGAAAGTAGACAAAATACCTTGGTGTGTTAATTGTCAAGAAAAATAATAAACAATATTATTTATTTACTCGAAATAGAAAAAAGAAGCTCAAATGTTTAATAAATTTTATATCTTTGAGCTTGGAAAGCCAAGATTGATTTTATAAAACATAAAAATGATAAGAAAATCACAATGTAAGCCAAGATTGCGTAAAACAATTTTCATAATAGTTTCATGCAAAAGCGAGCAAGAATGAAAGTTCAATAGATAAGGGATCCATCTAAACATTCGAGACACTGAACTGAAAACATACCGTATGGCATTTTTTGTCTCATTAATCCCAATCTTATCGGAAAATACTTCTATGTACCGGATAGTTAAGAATACACAGAGTTCCAACTCAAAATCAATTGACAATGAGTGGAATAACACATGTATCTTATAAAGAGCTAACATAACTTCTAATCTATCAACACGAACATGCCCATCACGTTAGATATTATATAATGCAGACACGTGGATTGATAATATGTGTGATAGTGAGCATGCAGGAGAAAAGTCAATCACATGAAAAGACTGCTCTGATACCAAATTTAAGAATGTATGAGGTTACAACTCAAAACAAATTAGCAATGAGTGGAGTAACTCATGTATCTTATTAAGAATTAATATAGTTTTTAGTTTTTCAATATGGTATGTATACACCCACTTCTACAAAAATATGACATGTCAATCAAACCATTTGTAAAAAAAAAATTGCTTCTTCATTTAAAGTTGGTGTATATATATGGTTCACAACCTGTTCATACAAGTATTTCTCATGGTCCTCATTTTTTGGAGATGTATTACTAAAAATAGATGATGCGCATTTGATTTTATTTTTAAAAGAAAAAATTTGAACAATTAGCTTATTTTGATTTTTAATTATCCGTTTGTAGACTAATTTATATATTGAAATCACAATTTATTAGATCATGATATATTCATATACGATGGTTGAGAAGTTATTGTTGGAACTTAAAAGTTATATTGTTTCGTATAAATGATTCTTAGTTATTTCTCTAATTATTAATTGGTTATGAATAGGAATCCCATGAATTCTTAATACGGTTTCAGATCATATTTTTCATGTGATTGGTTATTTCGGTCACATACTCATCATTTTCCGTGTTATCAATCCACGTATTTGACTTATATAATATTATATATGAGTGGGTAATGTTGAGAAATTGTTATTACACATTGAGAAATTAAAAGATATATGCGATGAAACTATGTTATTCATATTATGGAAAAATTAACGTTTTCTCACCTCCTCCCCTGTATCTGAGAAGAGGAAGCTGTGCTGAAATCCAGTTGAGTCTCACAGCCAATGCCTCCGCTCAAACCGCCGATGGTATTCCCTCCAACGCCGCCGCCCATTTCACCGTACATAAACTCCAAGCCCAGCTGCTGCAGCCGCTGCTCATGAAGCTGCGTTCCTTTCATTTCACTGCTCTCCGGCACGTCATCGACGCGTTTAATATACGCGCTTCCAACTCCGGCAATTGCTCGAGCATCAAGCAAAGCCATTGCATGCTCTCGAATTCCCCCCTCCAATCTCGAATCCATGCAGCTCTTGAACACCCATTTGCCCCACAGAAAGTAGTCTTTCTTTCACATTTCTGAATACAGAAATTATTTCTTCACATGATTTTACCAGAATTTCTGGTTGGTTTGCTAAATTTTGCAAGTTTTGTTCAAGAATTTTAGCCAAGTTACACCCATGTAAATAATTGATTCTAAGCTCTCCTCCATTTCAGTTTGGATTAATCTTACTCTTTTTTTTTTATTTTCTCGATGTAATTCGGAAAAGCATATTTGGGATCGAATGTATAAATAAGATTGAAATCCAGAGGAGAGGAAAAAAGGATGCATGCAGTATGCTTCTGGGTTACTGCCTATGGAAATTAAATTAGATATTCAAAGTATTCGCATGTATTCAATACGCAACAAGCTGTAAGAAATACTGACTAGGTCATTGGTCATTATTTCTTGAGCCATTTTCATCGGTCTTTCAATGAGTCTTATGAGAAGACTCTGCTTAAATAAAAAAAAAAGGGCAAATCCCGGTGTACAAATCTTCCGCTATGCGCGAGGTCCGAAAAGGGTCGGGCCAATTTGAATCTAATGTACGCAGTCTTCCCTTGCAATGTAAGATGCTGTTTCCGCGACTCGAACCCGTGAACTCAAAAGTCACATGACAGCAACTTTAAATGTTGCACCAAGTCTCACCCTTTAAAAGACTCTGCCACGACATAAAATGTTAATTTTTATCAATAATTTTTATTTTAAAAAAATAAAGTGGGGAAAAGGAATAACCGTGTCACTTTTCTTGACATAAATTATTATTTTTGAATTTTATAAATAATCTTTTAAATTTGAGCATTTCAGATGGAAGCATAGATGGAAATAATACACAAAATTAATTGAATCTTCTTCAATTTGAACTACATACTACATTGGCTTTCAGTTAAATGAAACTTTAGTTACAAAAAACAAAACAATTATTTCGATTGAATTACCCAAAAGCATTTTTAAGGTGGTCAGTGGTTACTAAATATATAATAATCAAACAATTAAAACCCTTTTATTTTTCCATTTTCCTTATAAATCCATGCATTAAGTTCCTCTAGACAAAGTCAATGTATACTCAATATTATTTCAGATGATTATTATATATATAACTAAATACATTTATTATAAAGACAACTGTGAAATATTAATTTTTTTAATATTGTCATTGTCATCAATGTATAATAATCGAAATGTGGAGTCGATGATGATTAAGGATGTTTGTCTCCGCCGCATGCTTTCGATGAACCTTTTATTCATTCGCTTTTCTCGTGTACCAGGATCCAATGGAAAAAAAATATATATGGATTAAATTAGAATATTCAAGTGATGGTGTAAGTTGGATCGAGCCGGTCCACGAGTTTGGCGAGCTGAATCGATATGAACATAATCAAACTTAGATTTTTTGAGCTTTAACTTTATTTATGAACTCAAATATAGTTTCTTTTGAGCTATTTATGAACTCAAATATAGTCTATCTTGAGCATGTATATGAGCAACTATTTATAAGTCCACAATTTCTGGTCAAATCTCAAGTTTCTATAGTTTGAGTTGCTAAATTGCACTTATTTCCCAACTTCTCGAACACACACCAAGCATCCATTGGCATGTTAAAATTCGAATACATATGGATCATGGCAGTAGCTACAAAAAGGGAAATTTTTTTATTTTTTATTTCCTAGCAAATTATTACAACTATAAAGGAGCGAAAAAGCGGATGAGGCTCGAACCCAAGATTTCGAACTCTCGTAATGAAGTTGGTGTCAGCTGACCACAAGGCCTTCGGCAGTACACCGGGTGTTCCAACATCATCTCACATAATTTATATATTCAGATGTTGGTATGTGAGATGGTACACCCGGTGTACCGTAGAATTTCTACCTGCAAAAGGGTCATCGTCAAAAGCGTTTCTCATCGCATAGGGATGAATTTCTGTCCAATAAGCAATATCCAATCCATAATTACACGATCAAAGAAGAATGCACGAAGTGTAACCATCAGGCTTGAGGCTTCACGTTTAACTAACACCTGCACCCGCCGAAAATGAACCAGACCCACGTCGCAGATCCCATTTTTAAAAAAAGCCCATCAAATATAGAATTCCATAGAACCACATCCTTAACGAAAACTTTAACGAAAACTTCACATTGAGACACAATATCAAACAGGTTCACCGCACTACTAATCCACCCGCATTTCACACACATATCGAGAAATGAAGTGGTGATGAAAGGATCATATTGAATACCCATTTTCATGATCGTGGAATGGAGAGATCCACCGTACCGTACATGTGAAAGATAAGCACGTGCCTTGAGAAGAGAAGGGGATGAGAATCTTGAAGGATTGATAGGAAAAGTGGGTTCTCTAGTGAATAAGTGAAGGGCATCAGGAGACAAGTCTTGTTAAAACAACCCTTTGGCTTTTCCGGTAATATTATGTGATGAGAAAGATTGGCTTCAGAATTGAAATGTTTCTAGAAATTATCATGATATTCATATAATTTCCATGCGTGAATATTGTCTACACTTGCATTGTCCCCCACTCAATCCATACACATGTGAACTGTAGATCCAATTAAGGTTTAAGTAGGGATGGCAATGTGACGGGTCTAAATCCGGACCCATATTGAACCCGTCCCGCCGGGGCGGGTCTGGACCCCCTTCAACCGTGTTTGGAAGCGGGGCGGGGCCTGGGATTGGCCGAACCCGGCCCGTTATACATTTTTAATTTTTTTAAAAAAAAGTATGATATTGATTATACATTTTACTTCTTTGATTGAACAATAAAGTGTCATTATTTAATTTTATATCAAAATTCATGTGTTCATGTCAAAGAAGTTGGACATTTTGAAGGAAATAAGAGCAAATTAATAAATATCTAGTAGTTTAAAGATAGTTTTACGATGTTTATTATAAATATTTAATAGAGAAAACATGAAATTTAATCACAAAACTCAACTTTTGTGTTTCAAAATTGATTTCTAACTAAAGTTTTTTAAAAAAAAATTAAAAAAAAACTGGAACCGGGGCGGGGCGGGTAAACCCGCCGGGTTCACGGGTCTAGGCAGGGCGGGGCGGGTCCGGGTTTTATGTGTAGAGGGGCGGGTCGTGGGATTAGCCAAACCCGTCCCATACCCGACTCGTTGCCATTCCTAGGTTTAAGTCTATAAAACACAAGGTCTACGTCGTTTGTACTCGTGAACTGTGGATCCTCTTTATAGTTGTGGACTGGGAAAAAACTGTAAGTTTCACGGCGGTTGCTGAATGCTGATAGACCTGCCAAAATGTGTAGGATAGGATATGTCGCATTGGCCCAAACCAAATTAATGGATGTGCCAAGAATTTTCGAGCCTCGAGTCTCCCAGTCCTTTTGGGTTGGGGGTTGACTCGTGAATTGGATCAAGTAATAAAGTTATAATAAAATGGGGGAATTGTAAGTAAGTGTTGTTTACATAAACTTATTACAAATAAAATTGGAAAAAAAATTCTTACCAAAAAATACATTTAGGAGAATATTATATTCACATAAGTTCAATTTTTTTTAACTATTGGTTTGAAAATGTGTTTTTTAGTTACGAAAATACCCTTCAGATGAAAACACCATAAACCTAATTTCAGATCTTTCTTTTCTTCCTCATCCGGTCGCCCCACACCTTAACTTTTCTGTAAAAAATTTCCGGCGATTCTCAGATAATTATTTTCTTCAGAATCTCGTCCCTTCATCTCGTCGCCCCGACCTAAAAATTATTTGCTAAAATGTTCGGCACATGAAATATGTTTGAATCGAATCATCTAAATGTTCGTAGCATTTGGAATATTTTTGAATCGAATAAGTCATCGGACTACTATGCACATATAATTTTCGGGTTGCACATTCCATCATGTATGTGTATACTGTGTGTGTATGTGAATTATAAATTTGAATACCGATGCTTAAATTATAGGCAGCGTATGTTTTTTAAAAAAAAACTCTCTCATGGCTTTGACTGATGCATATGGATGAAGGGTATGCATTGGTGCCCGTGCTTGTTTGCTCATTTCCAAAATTTACAGCCTGACATTAAGATATTGTAATGAAGAAGATGACATAGAGAAAAAGTAATTGGTGCACGAAAATTATAAAAAGTAACTGGTGCACGAAAGTTTTAAAAAGTAACTTATGCACGAAAATATAACCTTGGTGCACAAAAATCATAAAATACTAACTGATGCACGAAAATTATAAAAAGTAACTGGTGTACGAAAATATAATATTGGTACACGAAAATATAACACTGATGCATGAAAATACAACACTGGTGCACGAACTTTGTGTTAATTAATTGATGCACAAAATTTACAAAAAAAAAAAACAACTGGTGCACGAAATTAAATGGTTCGTGCATCACTTACTTAATTGTATGGTTCGTGCATTATCCACTTACGATTATGGTTTGTGCATCACATACTTCTTCTATGTTTAGTGCATCAGTTAATGATTTTAATTTTCGTGCATCAATTACTGTTTTTCAATTTTCCTGTATCAGTTATTGATTTTATTTTTCGTGCATCAGTTATTGATTTTCAATTTTCATGCATCAGTTACTGATTTTCAATTTTTGTGCATTCCTTAACGATTTTCAATTTCCGTGCATCAATTATTTTTTATATTTTTCATGCACCAATTTACTTTTCATATTTTTTTTTCACCAGTTGCTTTTTATTTTTTCGTGCACCAGTTAATTTTTCTCTAGTTCATCTTCTTCGTTGCAATATCTTTCGTGCACCAGTTATTTTTTTTATAATTTTTATGCACCAGTTACTTTTTATAATTTTAGTGCACCAATTAATTTTTCTCTGGATCATCGTCTTCGTTGTAAGTTTCAAAATGTAAATTCTAGAAATGAGCAAAGAAGCACGGACACCAATAAATCATAACTAAAAAATCTCAAAAAGCAACAAACAGTATATATATGTAAACTCGCACACCAGATTTGAAAAAATAATTTGGAACGAAGTGATGGAATGGAAAAATTGAAGAGATGAAGAGAAAAATCAACTGTAAGAAACCGTATCTGGCGAGAGAGATTTACGAGGATATTTGAATCACAGTGGTGAAAGGAAGAGCTCGAACGAAGTGGTGAATGAAGAGATTGACAATTCTGATATTGCAGCCTCAATTTCTGAGATTGCAGTATTTTCTTATTAATGACACTTTTGTCATTTCAACCTAAAATGGACTTAAATGATTGCAAGTTTATTCCCAGTACTAGGATGAATAAAGTTTCAATATGGTGTACCGGCCTGAATTTTGCCCTAAATAAAATTTGGATAATTAAAATATGATTTATTAATAGTTTTAACTCATAAAATATAATTAAAAAATATTTATTTTTATTTTTTTGATGGATTGACCCACTTAACTCGGGATTCATCTTGGGTTGGATTGGGGATTTTTCAACCCATATGCAAGCGGACCCAAACGGGGCAAACTCTTTTGGGCCATTGGTTGGACGGATCAATTTGTTTGGGTCGGACTGAAACATTTCGACAGTTCTATTTGTAGACTGAAGTGGAGGCCCTACTAATTAAATTGGTTACTGGTCTTGACCTGAGTTCCACCTTACTGATTTACGACTGAAGTGCTAGACAATCCATTAGAGTTTGTCCTCAATTGACCATGCGTGGAGCAATATATTTCAGTTGACATATTATTTTCGACTGCTTATAGACTCTACAATTGGCCTGTTGTTTGTTCCGGCAGAGATATTAACTTTAAGATTATTCAAATTCTTTGTTTCGATTTTAACTAAAATCATTGTTAGTTCGTACAATAATTTTCCAACATGAATATCGAACCCTATTTAAAATACCAAAGAACGATGACCAAATCCAGGTTAGAATAATTAGCAACAATGTCAGTTTTCCATGGACATCAGGAAGTTGGAAGTTGAATAAATGGAAGCAGCAGCTGCCCCAATTGCTAAAACTTTCTCAGATTTATCAGCTCCCCCGAACCTGTATTTTAAATTATGTGCATTCAACGTTACTGAAGAATTTGAATTCTCTTGTAAAAATTTACCTGCTGTCATTGCCTAAAGAATCCATCAGTTGTGAAGAACCAGACAAACCACTTTCACAATGTAACTGCATTGCCTTCACGTCAATTAACCAACTCTCCTGATAAAAATCATAAATAATTTTTTTTATAGATATCCCTTCGCCTGTTGTAATTAGTAAATACAAAGTATATGATGACAGGAAACAATAATCTTGATTAATTGATCAAATGCAAGTTTTTGATGATTTGCGCCCATGACACAAATAAAATCAAGAATTGCTGATAGGTGACCAAGCTGAGCAATCAATTAGCAGGCATATAGTTTTTCGAAATCGAGCATTAGCGGTAAAGATGAGAAAGTGGTGGGAGATACAAATATATAGTTAAAAAAAATTTAATGATAGGGTAGCTATTAACTTCACTCGAAGGTGTTAAACATAATAATGATTTGATAATCAGTAAAAGTTCGAATATAACTAATAGCATAATAGAGTTGGTGATAACTGCAATGCAACAAAAGCCGAGCAAGCTCGCAGTGCATGAAACCCAGCCTAAGATGAAAACTCAGAAATGAATTCAAACAATAGGATTATAAACTTATATTTCTGGCTTTAAACACCAGGAGAAACTCACCAGATGGACTTCTTCTTCAGAAAGAGCTTTATCCATCAGTTCAAAATGTTTGAACCATCTAACACGGTGTGCTTCAGCAATTTCTTTGTTGCACATGGTAGATTCTTTTGTTGTATATGATGCTTTCTCATCGTTAGCCGTAAATTCTCTCGATAATAGGTGAGGTAAAACAGTTTGAATTACATCCCGAACTCTTTGCTTACTTTGACCGAGTGCTGCAAGGCGCCCTCTGATGTCTTGATTGAGAAGCTCCAACCATTGAGAAGCTACATTAGCAGCTGGAATCATACAAATGGTCATGTCAGCTACAAAATTTATTATTCATAGGTAGTATCTGTTACCATGATATAAAAGTGTAATATAGAAATATTTTCCCATCTTCTTATGTTTTCAATCAATTTTACCATTTATGCACTGCCAAAACTGAAAAAGAATCAAGTGCAAAGAAAAAAACAATGGAACAACCTTCGACAGAGAGGGAAGCAACACTGGTAGAGTTTGCTGACTCCTCATTTGACAAAGAGGTAGTTTTCTCTGACTCAATGGATGCCGATGATGATAACTTAAGAACAAGTGCATCATCATCATTCTTGATGCTGGATTGTGAAAGCGACCTTGCAAAAATTCTTGTCTTTCCCATGTATGAATCCCCACCACCTCTTTTGATCTCAGAACTCAAAGAAATTGATTTGGGACACATATGAAAGTCCCGAATTTGCTTACTTCCTGACAAATTTTCTCCTTCTTTGAGACCAGATCGACTCACTTTTGCACTATTAGCATCTTTCATACCGATACCAGCTTTGCTTCTATCATCTTGCTTGCTTCCAAATTGTTCATTTTCTGTTCTTGCAAACTTTGACACAGCTTCTATAATAGAATGAACCTGTTTTGAGTTTCTCACATGATTAATGATACCAGGATTCAGCCCATTAAGCAAACCACTAGGAGCAGCAGCCCGTGCAAACCTATCAATCTGTTCTTTTTTCGCAATTTCTAACTTCCTCTTAAGCGCATCATTTTTGCTCTTCCTCCCACGTGGTTTTGGAACTCGAAATGGCATTTGCATATCCCCATATGAAGCAAGCATATAATCATTTTGTTTGATCTTTTTACATTGTCTAGTTGAATCATTTTCCTCCAGTGGACCTACAGAACTTCCAGTCTCAAAATCTTCCCTTTGTTTCAAGAGTTCATAATTTTTATAAGGATAAAAAGGGTCATTGTTATTTGAACTTGACATATCATCAGCATTTAGATCTAAATTGAACCCTTTGGCCTTAGAAAAACCATCTTTACACATCATTTCTTCTTTCTCAGAGGCAGGGTGTTTGCAGAATTCTTGGATACACGATGTAGCATCATCATTGGTCATACTTTTAGCAGCACCAGCAGTTACATTAAGATCAAGTACCCTTGAATGAGGATTGGCATCCAGACGTGCACCTTCAGCTACAAAAAATTCGTTTCTCAGCTTCTCTTAAAGGTAACTGGGATCTCATTTTTAAAATATTTATCAAGATTTTCCCAGAAAACATGAAAGAAAAGAAACAGCAGCCTCATAACAATAAACAGAACAGGAGATGCTTTTGTCCACATTTCAATGCATGGTCACGAAAGGTACCATTACATGATAAAAACCAGAATGTTCAACTAAGGAGACTAGAATTCTGATTCGTCTTGCGCTAAAGTGTGATAAAAAAAACATGGCATTTCTTGAGATCAGTGGCTATAACAGAGGGATCAGAATTCGAAAGGACAGCCAGTTTTTTGGTGCTGACCTCATGTACTTGTGTGGCAGAGCTAAAAGTTATTTAATCGCTACTCGAACTACTAGCTTTCGAAAAGCACGAATAAATTTGTATTTGGAATAATAGTGAATAAAACTTTTACTGTGAGCTTTTAAAAATAAGGCGATTTCTTGGTTCCCAACTTCTCTACCCAACCTATGAATTTCCTACCACCATAGAAATCTTGAAAGCCATGATTTTCAAACTCGAGAGTGAAAAACACAAAAGAATTATAATCTCAAAAAAGGAAAAATAATACCTTGAGAGCGAAAAACCGATTCAAGATCTTTCATTTTCATCATCTTGTGAGAGTTTTCAGATGCTTCTAGGGTTTCCATAGTGTCCCTTTTCTGACCCCTCCAAAAACTACCTAATCAATGAAGAATTCCCCGAATCAGTCAAACAACATAAAACCAAAAGGCGGGATTTTGCAAAATCCGATGTTAACTCCAAAGATGCAACCTTTGATTTCGATGTGTTCTTCTCACACTAAAAACAAGGAAATTTTCGGATTCAATTACCAAGGTTCTAAGTGAAAACACAAAATTTCACCTTTATCCAGTGTGGCAGGAAATGAACGCTTGACAGAATGAGGGATCTCCTATATCCAAAGAATGGATTCAAGGTTCTTGATTGAAGCGTGTTAATTGCGTCATTTGAGAGAATATGATAACGCTTAGTGCATATATTATGTATTAGAAGTGCAGTGTCGGTTTGATGTAGTTTTTGGATTTGAATTTTGAAGGAGCGGGCAAAGACGTAAACGAAGTGTGCTTAATACTGAATCGTAGTATTTTGAAAGAGCACGAGAATTACGAAGCGTGCTTAATACGACAGTTGTAATGTGGTGTACACATGTGTCATCAAATATTTTCGGGTATCGGGTATCTGACCCGACCCAATCATGTATTAGAGATCGGGTATTTCTAAAAAAATTCAGATTTCGAGTTTATCCGAACTTTTGTAATTGCTTATTCGAAGCACTTCTATGTTGCTTTTGCTTAAAGTTGGAAAAAGTTGTTTTTAAGCAAAAGCATCGAGTGTTTACTATTTAAATAAAAAACAGCTTAATAAACTTCAATTAATTACAAAATTACCACAAAACAACTTAAAGCAGTCAAAAGCATGTCATGACCTGCTTCTCATCTTCTGCTTATTTTTAGAGAACCAATAGCAGAAGCAATGAAATAAAACATTCAAATTCTGCTTTTTTTATCTGAAAAGCTGATAAACAGTTTGCTAAAGCATTTGTAAACACCCATTAAATTTTTTTGGGTTGGTGTCACGTGGCGAAACAGGATAGAGTAGGCACTGATTACAAAATGACATTTTCGACCTTCATAGTCTCTTGAATTTTTACTACATTGGCAAGCGCTGACTGAGCTTGCCCATCACCACCGTCGCCGCCACCATCGGACCTGCCACCCGAGCTCTTCTCTCCATTTCCTTCACTATAACATGCCTTTCTTGATTCTCCATTATTGTATCTATAATTTGTCTCCTTGCTTGCTGATGAATCGCTTTCTGAAGAAAAGTCTCGCTCTCCACTATTTTTATCAAATCATCAATTGCAATGTAATATCTTCGCTGCACGGTTTCGTGATACTCGGTGCTCATTTCCTGCCTCTCAGATTGTTGAAACTAGGTAAAGGGATTGTTCCTATTACCATTCTTGTGCATTTTGGCTTGGTTAGCCACCTTTAGAAATGAGGTGAAAATTATGAAAAAGATAAAAATGAGCATATGTTGGTTTTCATATGAGGTTGATGATGTGGGAGTAGGGGTGGAAGTGGCAGCGATGGGTGACAAGTCGGCGACTGTGGTGGCCGTGCACAGTCACATGAGTTTGGGTAGGAAGGTATTGCCGAACGTTATGGGTATATTCAATTCACGTTTATGTAGTTTATGGAGTTCAAATGTGAGGAAAATATTGTGATTTAGAATTTATTTTTAAAAATTTCAAGGAAAAGAAAGGGAAAACGAAGAAGAAATTAATAAAAAAAAATATTTAAATTTCTTGGCTGATGGTCAAGAAATTAAAGGGTATTTTGCACATTTACTTAACTATTTTACATGTATCCCATATGTTATTAAGTACTAGCGATTTTTGGCACCGTGCACATATAATTTTATGTAAAATATTTTTAAATTTTTATGTGGTATATAATTACAACATAAATATATAATATTGTCTATTTTTAAAATTATAAATATTTCAACTAACATGGTATATTATTAATAATTAGATGGAATAAATGATTTTAGAAACTTTGAAGAAAATCAAAATTGAAGGTAGTTGATTATATAAGGGTATTTTAGAAAGAACACATAAAAAATATACCAATAGACCAAGGTAGTTTTAATGTATTGTTCTCCCTTTATAATATAGTATTGATACCAAACATGTTATTACATTTTCACATCTGACTAATCAATTGAACCAAACAGAATATATTTTATCCATTATTTACTTATCTAATTATTATCCATTTGTTTATCTATCCATCACTTATCATATCATAAGAACTTTTCACTATTAACCGGGCTTCTTAGTTCAATTGTGGGCTTCTTCGAAATTCCAATCCACAAAACTAAGATTTCAAACTTCAAAATATAATCTCACAAAATGAATGTATATTTTTTCACTTTTTCAAGATAAATTATTACTTTAAAAAATCTAAATTATTATTGTTAATGTTTATGCAAGTCTAAAATACATAAGATTATTATAAAATATTACTATCGATCAAGAAAAATTAAATTCTTAATCTTATTTGAAGTTTTTAAAATTTTATATAAAAAAATTACACCACAAATGGATTATATACTCCACACCACAAGTACAATTTTAGTATTAAAGCATGTTCGTTAGCTCTTTGTGTGCTCCTTCAAAATTCTAATTCGAAAATTAATACTTCAAATTTAAAGATTCAACTTGAGCATTTGCTCATTTTGACATTATTTACATTAGAATCGATCGTGATTATTCTGATATAACGTAATGTTTTCATTGCAATTTAGCATATGTTGTATGAAAGTCTAATGTTGGACTCTTTATCTATTAGGAGGATCAGTTAATAATACATATTTTAGCATCACGATAATTTTGTATTTCGATGCTACACATCTATTGTTGATCCGTGTTATTGATTATGTTTGCATTGTGATCATCGATGTATTTAATGATTTCTAATTTTAGCAAAATCTAGATTTGAAGTTCAACTTTTATTATGTACAATCTTAAGATGACTTGAATCCCACCCTACAATGGATCCGTTTCCAATTGTTACGAAGAGATGGAAGAGGATGTTTACCGCTCTTATGTGCGGTGCGGGTAAACATACGAATGTAGAAAAAACGGGCAAAATCGGACTATAATACACTGCTCGGGCAGTAGCGCTGGCGCTGGCGCCTGTCGCACTAGCGCCTGTGCGCGAAATTTCGTTTTTCCGAAGGGTTATGCACCTTTAGTGTGTAGATGCGATTTTTCATGGAAAAACAATTCCAAAAGGTGTCCTTTGATGGTGTCTTCTGATTTACTATAAAAAGGAAATCCCATGGTTGAATTAAAATATTTTTTGCAAGATCAAACTCAAGTTGTGAAAGAAAATTCCTTCATATTCATATTGTTCATCTTCCATTTGTTAATTGAGCGTCTTTAAACCTGAGTGGTTTGAGGATTTGTGATCACAAATCATAGTCGTTGTATTTTGAGAAACGATTGACACTAACTGTGAGCACCATAGTCGGACAATATCGTTTCAAGGACAAATAGTTGAATTATTGCCTCGACATCCTACAAAGCTATTGTTGCATTGCTTGCTATTATTGCTAAGATACACATCCATACCAAGATTCCTACAATTTTGAAACGATATTGGTAACAAATGGCTTCATCAAGTGGAATGACAACTTCCGTTCATTATAGGGAAAGGCCTGAGACTTCAACAGATGGCAACAAAAGATGTTGTTTTACTTGACCCTTTGAGTTTGACAAGGCTCTTAACCGATGATGCTCCTACAGTTGAAGATGGAGAAACCGACACAAATAATAGGGTTGCACTTGATGCATGGAATCAAAGTGACTTCCTTTGCAAGAACTGCATCATAAACAGGTTAGACAATAATTATATAGTGTTTACTGTCTCGTGATAACAGCAAAGGAACTATGGCGCAAGTGCAAGATTTACAAGTGATCTTGCATGATATATATGCGGAGGGAATAAGTCTAAGTGATTCATTCCAAGCGGTAGCAATGATTGAAAAGTTGCCTCCTATGTGGAAGGACTTTAAGAACTATCTCAAACACAAGCAAAATGATATGAGTCTTGAAGACCTTATGGTTCGATTACGAATCGAGGATGACAACAAGACATCCGAGAGGAAGGCAAGTAGATACCAAATAGAAGCACGTGCGAACCTGGTTGAACAACGTGTCGGATCAAAGTGAAAGTTTGATTGTATGGCCTCCAAAATTGGAAAGGCGAAAAAGTTTAAAGGAAAGTGCTACAAATGTGGAAAGCTCAATCACATGGTCAATGATTGCAGTAATAATGACGATCGTGTGAAGGCAAAGGATCAAGTCAATATGACCGGAGATGATCGGTTCGCAAACGACTTAAATGATCTTTTGCTTACCGCTTGATTAATATTTTGAACAAACATGGTGTTTGTGGGAAAAATGTTATAGCATCTTTCAAAATAAATGTACTGACGGTTATTCATTGATCGTTAAAGCAATAAAATTTATGTTATATTATTTGATTGAATTTATAATTTGTGGTGTGATCGGTTGATCATGTAATTATAATTGACTACGCAAATTTGTAAAGTTAAATTTATTGATTTAAGTGAATGTTAACTCAAAACATAAATATAAGACTTGTGTGGAATAAGTTAACAAAAATCGTTATTCATTCGGTTGAAAGAAAGAGAAACCTCTATAATCAATTCACAATGATGCTTGTGATCAAAAGTTTGTGCAAATTATAGGAGTGGAAAAGTAATGTGTTACTTTATTGATCATTGCACACGGTATTGTTGTGGCTATTTGCTACGAAGCAAATACGAGGTCAAAGAAGTGTTTGAATACTACGAGAATAATGTTGAAAACAATTTAAACAAATGAGTTTTGCTACGAAGAATTATGAATTGATTCAATTTGTGTTGTTTAAGCATTTTATGCTTAAAACTTGAATTTGCAAGATATATAATCTTGAATTCAAGTTTTCTCGGATTTGTACGCTTAAAATACAAATGGTGAATCGACTGCCACAATTATTTTATAGGGCGTTGTTCTCCCATAAAGTTGATTCTATTTGAATTTTCTAAGCATGATACACTTAAAGCTCATACTTGGAAGACATAAAATCTTGAATTCGAGTTTTATAAGTTTGGACGCTTAAAATTCAAATAGTGAATATTACTTGAGATTATTGTCCAAGTTCAATTTTTGTAAGCAAAGCGCGCCTAAATCAAAAGTTTGCAAGAAATAAAATCTTGAATTTTGATTTAAATTTATAATGCTTAGAATTTGAAACATGAAAGTTGAACGCCGATGATATCTTACCCAAAATTGTGTGTGTGTGTGTGTGTGTGTGTGTGTGTGTGGGGGGGGGGGGGGCAACAATTCTATTGATCAACCATATTCTAAGTACCACACTTAGGTAATGACAAAAAACCTTATGAGTTAATGATACGAGTTTACTACAAATACTAAAATTGTGGCGGTGCATAGCTAATGTAAAAGTACCAAAACCATAGCAAGGTAATAGGTCCTAAGAAAATGACGTTTGAAGTAGCTAACGATGGCTCAAATGAAATATAGCCATGACGTAGCAAGATGACCTAAGTGACAAAGACTTATGGTCCTGACTTCATGACATATGGGAACCAAGGTCGGTTTGTGACACATTATTAAGTCTCGATGCTCCTATGTGAAAATAGGCTATTAATGGCAAGACCGAATTCATAATGCAAAATCATACATGAGAATTGTTGATCTTCCAACCGGAAGTAAACATTAGAGTGCAAATGGATTCTGAAAAAGATTTATAAAACCGATGGTTCAATTAATAAGTACAAGAGAAGGCATGTGACAAAAGTAACACACATGAAGCATATGTAAATTATGCTTGTAAGTTGATGAAATGCTCATTAGGAGAAGCAATATAGAGATCATTTAAACAACAAAGAAAATATTGATGAAACATTTTTGACATGATGAATGTTGATGCAACAATGTCAAAATTGGAATTGAAGTTTCTAAGACGAATTCTCATGTTTAATTATAGTTTCAAATTTTAAGCTTTGTGCTTAAAATTTAAGCTTGTAAGAAATAAAATCTTGAACTTGAATTTTTTAAGAAAATGGGCTTAAAATGTGAATTGTGAATTAAAACCGAGAATATCTTATAATTTCACATTTGGTAAGAAATGACGATTAAATCCAAATTTACAAGAAGGTAAAATCTTGAACTTGGATTTTAAGCACGACGCTTAGAATTTGAACATCGAGATATCAAGATATAAATTGGATATTTGACACAACATGATTATGTGTTAACCATTGGCAATGTTGTTGTATCGTGAAAAAGAAAACGAATAAAATTCTCTAAACAAAGGGTGTATAGCTCAATCCACTATTCATAGTGCTAGATAAGGTGGAGAAGAAGCCGGTGGGTTCCAATGGCTTTGTTAAGAGGAAATTTCTTGTTAACAAAATAATAGCAAAATAGCTATAACGAATGGCTCAAAATCAATAAATGATAATGAGTTTTATTGGAAATGATTCCTTGTTGTGAAAATCTTCTAAGTAAACATATATCCTCAATGAAATCAAGTTCATTGCACTAGATAAAACCGGAGAAGAGGTCGAATGACTTCAAGGTTTCTTAGAAGAACCGTGTTGGGAAAAACGTGTGCCTGCCAATATACATTGTGACAACCATTATGATGTAGAAAGGGCACAATGCAGTATGTAAGTCTCAACATATATGTCGTAGACATATGACCATATGACAATTATCTCTATAGGCATAATCTTAATTGGTTATGTGAGAAAACCGTGAATCTACTTATGAATGGTTAACCAAGAGAACATGTACAAGTTTATCGAGGAGAATGTGGTTAAAAGCCTATAATTAAACTCTTGTAGTATATACCTAATCTATATGACTGGAGATCCCAAGATCTAGGTTCAAAAGGGACAATAAAATTATGAGATTGTACAAACACGTTGTGATAAGTGGTGTAGCCTGCAAAAAGTGTACGAGGATAGGCAAAAGACCTTTAATGATTCATAAGATATATAAATATATGTTGGAGTATAACGGGATACTCTTTTAGGAGTTCACCTACTTAAGTGCAAAGTGTGGCCGCTTCAAAGATGGAAAGCACTTATGAAACCAAGCGTGGTCCATCACCGAAACGGACACAACCGTAAAAACAAAAACGAAGATTAGAGTCATTATGGTGTGGGTTCAATTGTCTCGGTTTAGACCAACGAGGCAACAACTAAATAGTTCAAGACTTTATCACTATTAAGTGAGTAAATTCGAATGAATACTACCACAGAAGGTTCAAAACGTAAGCTACCTCTCCAGATGTTATAATAATTCGTTAAAGGCACAGATATGCATTCAGGCATTAATTTTAATTCATGTGCGGGATTGTTGGAAAAATTGTGTTGTATCTTAGGAAACGATTGTCGCTAACCGTGAACATTATAGCGGGACAATATCGTTTCAAGGATAAATAATTGAACTCTTGTCTCGACATCCTACAAAACTATAGTTACATTGTTTGCTATTATTCCTAATATACGTATCTCTACTAATAATAAACCACCAATTCGAAAAATCATACTAAATCTATAGAGTTTGTGGGGAGTTCAAAGTATGTACGATTTTTAAGAGCAACTAATGTTTGGTTCCGTATTGTGTTTCAGTTTTAGTTCTTTGTTGTATCTTGGTTGATTCTTTCTTTGTAATCCTTGAATACTAATTGAATTTTCAATTATTAACCAATGTATATCACATGTATTCCGTTACATATAATCAATGATATACCTCATGTTTTCGTTACACATGCAGCGCATGTGTGACGGCGCTAGTGTATATAAAGTAAGAGGCCTTAGAGTAACTATATTTGATCTCTCATGCCATACCAATTTATTTTCCCCCGATATACACAATTATCATTATATTATTATTATTTTATAAAACATAACATTTTAAATTAGAATTTCAAACATTAACTTTAAATAAAAATAATAATCAAACTTTATTATATTTAAAAAAAATTATTATATATAAAATTATATTTTATATTAAAATTTATTCCATGCACATACATCATGGACAAAGGTTTACTAGTTTTAGTAATAATTATATCCCACTTCAAGTAAAAATATAAATTTCATAGTATATATATAAACATATATTGATCAATTAAATTAAAATTTTAAAAAATGACTGATGCCTCGTTTATAATATTTTAGTTATACAATTAATAATGTTGTTAAAACGGTGATCTGCCCAACATGTTATCTAAACAGGTTGGGCCCACTTTCAGACATGTCGAAAACCCTCCAACCCAAAGCGGATTGTGGGCTGAAAATAAATAATAATAATTTTATTAGATTTTAATGAATTAAAATTATTAAATAATCATATCTTAATTCAATAATAATTTAATTAAAATATTAACCCATAGACCAACCCGCCTCAATTTGCATCTCAAATGGGTTGGCCCTTTTAAGCCACCTTCAAGGGACTGCAAAATTATAGCCCAATCCACTTATTTTGGCAGGTCAGATTGGATAAATCTGGTGAGGTAACTCATTTTGACGGTAAATTGTAAAAATATATAAATAACAAAATAATAATTCAACTAGGTTATTGAAAAAAACAACGATATATAAATGTATTTATCTCAAGAAACACAATTTACATAGGTCTAATTTTTGAACTTAAGTCTATTAACAACTTTTTTTGGGACTACAATATCCCTCATTTTAAAAAACACATCCCTTCCCACCGTCATCCTCTCCCCCCAAAAAATCAGATTCCAGAAACCCTAACCCCATCCAAATAGCTTCGGTGACCCTTTTCATGGTAAATACATGGCTTGCTGTTTGATGTATAGAGGTATGAATCTGGAATCAAAACTCACGCACCCATTATAGAATTCACAAACATTTTGATATTTTATAACAGTAAGAAATTGACGCAACATCGGTAAGACATCGTTTTTTCATATCACGTAATTCCGATGTGTACGATATTTGATTTTTCAAGGTTCATGAATTACTGAATGTATACACTATTTTCGTAATTCATTATCACTGATATAATCATCATTGAAGTGGTCAAATTTGGTGATATAATATGGTGTCAAATTCTCATTTCTGAATTCATTCAAGAACAAGTTACACATTATCAAATTAGTTTAGTTTTGAAAGTTTGGTTCGAATTTCAATCATGCATCATGGGAAGTTTGCTGCACGGTTCACAGTAAAAATTTAGATTTTTTGGCGCCAAAATCGTGCATGACTGGACATAATTTTAAGAAATTTGAGGGCAAAAAATTGTGCATCATGGGTAAAAATAGTGCATTGGATATGCACTAAAATTGGACATTGGTGCACTAAAATTAGACATTGGATGCACACAATTTTACATTTGGTGCATTAAAATTGGACATTGATGCACGATTTATTTTGGCCTGTGGGTGCACATTTTTTTTTGCCTGGTGGTGTATGATTTTTTTTACCTGATGGTGCACGATGCACAACTTTTTTTGCCTGGTGGTGCACGATTTTATTTTGGCTTGTGGGTGCACATGCTACAGTAACGATGATGCACGCGCTACATTGTCGTGATACAGTAACGACGCAGGGGTTATTTGTTGGGAAAATAACGCAATATTTTCTGGTTTGAGCAAAAATAAATGCGGAATAAAAACACAAGATTTACATGGTTGGCAAAAATAAGCCTACATCCACGGGGCTGCTGCAGATCTTTTATTGAAGAAAAATTACAAGTGTTTACAAAACACTGACAACACTCAATCTGAAAAACACTCAGAAAATTATACAATAATTTTCTCTCAATGATATTTTTACTTTGATTGCACTATGTTATTCTCTCTATTCTTTTCGGTGTGTATTCTGAATGAAATACTCAACCCTATTTATAGGAAATTTCATTTCTGAAAAATCTTCATCCGGTGCAAGATTTTCAACATGCATTATGTAGGGACCATAGTTCCTTAAGTGCAGATTAAAGGCGTAAATAGGGCTAACATGCATAAACAGAGTATAAAAATAGTGTTGATGCCTTGAGCTGTTAAGATTACAGTGCCAAAATAAAGTTCCAAAAGGGATTAATTACATTCCCAACTAATGAATGTTAATCATATAGTTTTACACTACTCCTAGAGTAGAGACTATACAAAAGAATGTGCCTGCTACCAAGAGCACTCATCACTAGCTCACTGCATCAACCCACCTTAGCCCGTCCGCCCAAAAGTACCTACAGGAACAACCCCAAAATCATGAGCATGGATATAAATCATATTCACAATAATATGATTGTAATTCAAATGCATAATCCGTAAATACGATTCACTTCCTGTATTTAATACATTTAATAGCTCCCTTGGTTGTCCCTGTACCACAATCATAATCAATAGATTATAATACCAATAATGTATGTCATGACCTGCATTCATTCCATGTATACCAATGGCCATTTCCAGTCTTATTATATCAGTGGCATAATAACCCTCGCGTTTACATGACAGCGACATTAATACCCCTCGCTTCGACATATTAGCGGCATAATATCCCTCGCAATAGTAATATGACAGCGGCATGATCCTTCGCTTCGACATATTTGCGGAAAATATTCTTCATCGCTATAATCTGACAGCGGCAAGTATTCTATCATCGCTTCGACATGAAGGCGGCAAGTATTCTTCATCACTGGAATATAATCTCGACTCACAATCACATGCACCAATGCATCCAATATACACATGCAATCATAATGCATATCCAAACCATGCATGCAACCATAATGCATAACTAAGATCATGTATGCAACCATAATGCATAGTCAAATTCAATACGTAATAATACATTTTACCGTCCGATGCTCGTACGTCTCACTACGTACCTTAGTTCCAAAATGGAGATGTCGATGGACTTTATCTCCTTGGTTGTGTTGCCACCTGAGATGGTTCTACACATTCACACAAACCAATATTAGGAGCCAATAATAGTCCAATACCAAAAATCCAAAAAAAATAACCAAAAACACACATTTTAGCATCTCGCGATCGATTGCGAGGTCCAGCAGCCGAGAATGACACTTTCTGGCGCTAGGCGATCGATCGCCATTTTTGAGGCGATCGATCGCTCGCCTCATCATGGTGATCGATCGCCAGTCACGCCAACGCGTACTGTCCGCGTGCGATCGATCGCCATTTCTTGGGCGATCGATCGCCTCTGTCTGTGCCTCGAAAAATCACCATTAAAGCACCTCAAACTCTTCCCAAAGCATACCAACATTCATACCATCAAACCAACAACATAGAAACACCATAAACCTTCAACATACACTTTAAAACAACCAAAAATCTAACACCCAACCAAAAACCATACCAACCTAAAACAAACCCATTTCAAAACCATTTCAAATCCAAACCAAACACCATAAAAATATCAAGGAGGTATCCATACCTTTTATGGACTCCAAATCCTGCCAATAATCCCACAAACAAAGCTTTTGCAAGGATTTCTCCTCCACTTTAATGCCAAAAATGTTGGAAAGGGGGTTAGGGTTGGGAGAGTAATTGGGGATTGTAAAAAGTGATGGGGTAGGTTGGGGTAATGGATTTAAATGGTATAATTAAAACATGTACCCAATTAATTAACATGATGTATAAAATACCCCAACATGATATTTTATAAGCATTTCACCAAAAAACACCAAAACCCCAATTAAATCCATGCTTTACCATATAATTATCAACCATCACATATAAACCATGTTAACCCCCAATTTCCCAACATGCATAACATGCACCATGAAATGCACCAACGGGTCACGCATACCCTGTGACTTAGCATTTCACCAAGATAATTAATTCCAACACTAAATTAATTAACACCATAAATAATCACATAAACATAATTATGCCCAATTTTTGCATATAATTATTTCGGGGATATCACACATTAATTGGTTGAAAAAATCTTGCCAAAATTTCTTCCGGGAAATCATGGGTTGGCCAACAACCAATTTCTTTTTCAAATTTGCTTTTATCTCCTTGTTTGTTTTTCTTCTCGGTGGTTGGCATCATCTTTGACTAACAATCTTCCACTTGAAGACTGATCTCAATCTGTCTTTACACCTTGATCAATGTAGCAGCCTCTCATGCTCTATCAATCTAGCAAGCTAACTAAAGTTTAGAACAACTTCAGTTTATCATTGGTCACCACATTTGTTAACATAACTGCTGGATTCTTACTTCCTTGGATCTTATCTAATGTTAGCATATCATCCTCAAGCAGAGACCTGATGAAGTGATAACGGAGACCAATGTGTTTTGTTCTAGAGTGAAATGCTGAATTCTTTGCCAGATGTATTGCACTCTGACTATCACTATACAAAACATTCTTTTTCTGGTTGAATCCCAGCTTTCCTGTAGGGAAGACAAAAGTATTAATGCCCGTACTTCATCATCAAAATAAATGCTAACTGAACTCAACTGGGTTGTCACTGTGTTGAGTTCATTGAGGTGTTGAGCTACCGATCCGCCTTCTAACATCAACAACCGCCTCATCAAATGAACTTTGTTTGAACCTGATGGCTTCTCGTACATGCTTGAAAGAGCCGCCCTTGTCTTTTCTTTTGCTATGTTGAAAGCAACGTTGCGTGGCAACGTCAGTCGGATAACTCCGAGAGCTTTTCTATCTAGAAGAGCCCATTCTTCATCTTTCATGCCTTCTGGCTTTACACCTAAGAGAGGTTGATAAAGGCCTTTTTGGTACATATAGTCTTCTATTTGCATTTTCCAAAAGCCAAAACCTGAACCATTGAACTTTTCAATATTCATTTTTCCTTCATCTGCCGCCATTACTATTACTCGAACCTGTCTCCCAGTTGCTGTTTTGACAATTTTTGAAAATCACCGTGTTATTGAAAAACACCGCTGTGGACGAATTGGTATCGCTGACCAAATCACTATTCACAAAATTCTCACGTGAATAGTAACCCGACAAAAAAATTGACAAAATTAACAATCTGGCTCTGATACTAGTTGTTGGGAAAATAACGCAATATTTTCTGGTTGGAGCAAAAATAAATGCGGAATAAAAACACAAGATTTACGTGATTTGGCAAAAATAAGCCTACATCCACGGGGCTGCTGCAGATCTTTTATTGAGAAAAAATTACAAGTGTTTACAAAACACTGACAACACTCAATCTGAAAAAACTCAGAAAATTATACAATAATTTTCTCTCAATTGTATTTTTACTCTGATTGCACTGTGTTATTCTCTCTATTATTTTCGGTGTGTATTCTGAATGAAATACTCAATCCTATTTAAAGGAAATTTCATTTCTGAAAAATCTTCATCCGGTGCAAGATTTTCAACATGCATTAATTGGTTGAAAAAATCTTACCAAAATTTCTTCCGGGAAATCATGGGTTGGCCAACAACCAATTTCTTTTTCAAACTTGCTTTTGTCTTGTTTGTTTTTCTTCTCGGTGGTTGGCAGCATCTTTGACTAACATTATTAATGTCATTTCAAGAGGAAATGGATTTAAATGAATTGATGTTTTTTTTTTGAATTGTTGTCCACCAAATAATATCGGATCGCAAGTTTCTCTACCTATAATATCTATGACTTGTGTTATAAAATTCCGACACGCACGTGTGCAATGCGTAGGCCCAATTCAGTATAAACACAATTTAGTTTGGCGGGAAATCAACCGTTCCTCTTATAAACACTGTTCGGCTTCATCCGAGCCCGTAACCCTCCAAATTGTGCGTTGTATGACAACTGAATACTAAGCAAGAAAGGAAAAAAGAAATTGCTATGGTTGGGCTGCCGTACGATTGCCTTGCGAACCCTCTGGGGGCCGTACGCTTGACGTTTGAGAAGGCGGTGAAGTCCGGATACGATCCGGCGGTGCTTCATGGCAAGGACTGGGGAGCCGCTGAATTATTCCACCAATTTCTCTTCGATGATAATTGCCTGTCACAGGTTGATTTTTTTTACTCGATGGTTTATTACTGCATTTGATTGTGCTGTTAAACACAATAAAAAGCATTCATTTATTATAGTATGTCTGTACTTGGATTTTATCTCATGTTGTAAAGACCATTTTCGGTAACTCGATATTAACCTTAGGTCAAGTGATTATAGAATTTGTTTTTCTGATTACGAGAATATCACAATTACTAAAATTGTGAATGGATATACGAGAGCTAATTAGAGCTTAGCTTGATGGTTGCAATTAAAAAAATAGGTGTTCGAGTAATATGGTACTTTATTGTACATTTCGTCGTTCTATATTAATTGTTCGTTTTATGTCATTGTGATTCCTGTAAGAAATGCTTAATCGATCTAAGCCTGCTCATATACATCTAATTGCTATGTGGGATAAAATTAGGATCGGATCATACCTCCCACCATTGCCACTTCTTGTTGCGCTGCCGGAAAATTTGGATGTTGTTGATTGCTGGTTTAGGTTCTCAAAAATTGATGGTATATTTGTTTTTGAATGAGAAAGCGAGCTTAGGGACCTAAACCATTGTACACACCATTTTATAATCTCTACCCTCATAGAGATAATTAATGTGTACAAGCATGTGTTGTTGAAGGACATGGTGCCTCAAAGTAATATTAATATGTAGACTCATTCCTTCCAGAATATGTGAAGCCATACCTTGTACCATACATCGAGGAAGAAGTCTAATAATTCCCTCTTCCAGTGTGTTTTTTATATTGTATCATGCATTGGATAGTAATACGCAGATAAATACAGTTGAAGATTTTCTGGGTTCTGTTAGTTTGTATATCTTTTCACTATTTATTAGTTAGTTGTTACAAAACGTGGTTAGTGTGGAGTGAAATTTCAGCTGATATTTTGTTTGATTTTATCTATCTTTAGGTGACCATGCTTAATCCTTCTACCTTAAAATGGGCACAACCCAATACTCTAGTGCGCTTTCGGGGAATGATACAAGACATGTTGGGCAATGAATTTTATGTTGGAGCGTACAAGGTATTTTGTCTCTTTATGCAGTCTTGTATAATGAAATCATTTGGTGTTACATTTACGCACTATGGAATGCTTGAACAAGGATTATATTTCATTCATATTTTCGTATTTCTGTTACAGGATGGTGATACATGGAGAACAAACAAATTTACAGATACTTCTCATTCCCCTATGCATACCTCACTTGATATGCAAATTTGGGAGCGTCATCTGCTTTATTGCATTCCCGTGAGTTCTTTCATTTTGCTTGTTTTCTTTTTTACTTGGTTCTACAAGCTACTACTGTTGCTCTGTATTGGTAGCCGGCATAGACGCATAGTTGATGGCAGTTTAAATATTTCAGTCCTTTCACTCTCTCTGTTTTAGGTTCCGGGGCAAAACTTTTGGGCTGAATCTTCACAAGAGGCTGTTATAAATCCTCATACCAATTTAATATCTCCACAGCGAGAGAAGCGGCTAAGGGAGGATGAAGCAATTATGGGTGATGTTGATATGATGGTACATTTCTTTTCTTTTTTTTTCTCCTGGTTTTTATGCTCGTCCTTACTTATTGTAGGCAGGAACCATATTGTTTACCAATTATCCCATCAAAAACATTAAAGCACGCCTGAGGCATGAGGAAGTATTATTATTTAACCGAGATATGACATCAGTTCATTTAGTTCAGTTTTCTGCATTCACTTTTGTTAACATGGATATCATCTTCTGTAAAACTGTTCATCTAGTTCAATTTTCTGCTTTCACTTTTGTTAACATGGATATCATCTTCTGTAAAATTATGCATGGCATGGTTGCTAACAATTTCTGTTTATTTAGTTGGGATGTGTATTTTGGCATAAAGTTGTGATAAATTACATTTATTAACAGGAATTTAATGCCACCGAGGATTCTCCAAATTCTAAAAAGATGGTACGTAGAAGTAACTTATCCATGTTCTTTTACTAAGTCATTTGTTTATTCTCGTGTCTAGTATGGCATAAATTGCCTAAAGTTTTGTTTCAAAAATCATTTGTATGACTAGTGGATGTCGTTAAACTTTGGAATAACTTAATTCTTCCAAATTTTAATTCTTATCAGCGGGAGGACGGAATTTGTTTGGATGCTTTAACCATGCCACAGACTGAAACTGGGGCAACCTTCTCTAATTTGAGTTCGGTCCCTGATGCTGAAAGACATTCTTTTCCCTGTCTAATAAAGGTAAGTAAATTAGTTATCGATCTTAAATTGCAACTCCCATCAAATGCCAACCTTTATGATTTATCTGACACTCAGATCTGTTTCAATTCTATACTTCAAATTCTGCAGATATATGACACTGCTGAGTCTGAGTTAAAGTTGAATGATGTTTTTGAATTTGTCGGAATCTTGACTTTTGATGCTGAACTTCCTGTAGACAGAGTTGATAATGATGAATTCACACAAAGTTTTTGTGACGATGAACTGGTTCATCTGCCTCCTTCCAAGGTCTTTTTTTTTCTACATATGTTGCTTCGCCTTGGTGCATTGAGATTTGGAACAGGGTACCTTTTTTGAGGCAGAAAATGGAAACCATATTATGATGTTTAAGATTCAGAAGTCCATGACCGTCAAAGACAATCCCATTGGGACTATCATAAATAACAGTTGGCTTAAGATTCGTATTGTGTGTATTATATTGATCATAGCATATTAACCAATAGTAGTCCAGAGAGCAACGGCGTTAAGGCTTTCCTTTCAGTGCTAGTTCACAGTGATGGAAGCAATCGAATACTTTCCATCCATAGGCGAGAATAGTTTTATAGTAGCTAACTCAGTTCTTGTGCTGCGTATTAACAATCACTATAGTGAAATTCTAGCAGTTTGATTAGTATCTTTATATAAGAGCAAAACTGCATATTTTACATACCGTCTAGTAGCTATTGCAAAACTCAGCTTGATCGACACATCCTGATCAAAATGTTGTTGCGAGATGGAGTTCTGAACCACGATTTAAAATATGTCAAGAGGTGCTGAAATGTCACCAGTTTACTTCATAATCCAGTGTGCTGAGTTTTTCTGTAGCACTATGGTGATGGCATATCCAACATTTGTAGTTATCCATTGCAGGTGCCTCGGATCCACTGTATCGTACACCGGAAGCTTACAGTAAATGATTTTGTTTCTGGTCCTCCATTAGAGGTGAGCTGGCAAACTTTACAGCACTCTATCTGGTTTTCTTTCTTGCCAATACTGGTAGCTAAGGTTTCTCTTTGTGATCCTACAGTTGATGCCTAATACAGCAAAAGAACTAAGGGAAGCTCTTCTGGGACATTTAACAACGGTTCTTGAAAATGACAGGGTGGCTGCTCACTACATGCTATTGCACCTGTTATCCAGGGTCAGCCACACGTCATTTTTTCACCAAGCACTGCATGTTAATTTGGATAGTGATACTTGCATCTTTTAGTTCGTTTATTCACAAAAATAATACACACCACTCCTGCCTCTTTCTTGACATTGCATTTTGATATGTGAAGGTCCATGCAAGAGTTGATTCTGTTGCTGTTGGAAAGCTATCTCTAAATCTTACCTGCCTCAGCAAAGAAAGCATGTCTATTTTTGGCAACCATCTTAAACTTGCTATTGAGTGCCTTCTTCCTTTCACAAAAACCTTTCCAGTAACCATTGATTATCTCAACACTGTTTCACTTGCCCCAAAGAAGGATTACAACACAAACAGGTACTCAACTATTCAAATCTCTGTTGTAGACTATAATATTTTATATTTTTGCATAGAGAAGCATAATATTTAAAGGCATGCCACTTTTCTTCATGCAGGCTGGCATTTGGATTTTTGCAATTGGCTGAAGGCTCGCACATAACCATTGACGAGACCCAATTACAAGCTGGGACCCTCAACTCAACTGGGGTTGCTAATACAAGGGTATTAAATAGCCTGACGGAGTCGCAAACGGTAAATAAATTATAAGAAATTCATGTTTCATGTCATCGTTGAAAAATGAGCTAAAGCTACTATCTGCAACTTGCTTGACTGCAACCTTGTATCAATTTCTGGTCTTCTTTTGGTTTCCCCAGGTTGAGTACGATTTCACATATTATAAAATGGAGATGCCTGCAGATGTTCAACTGTTGATCCTTTCCGAAGGGAAATCTCATATTGTGCCTGCTGACATCATTCTCCCTCTTCGTCCATCTTCGATCAAGTCCCCCTTGACAGTGGATGAAGAAATACTAAAAGCTTGGAGATGGTACCTGGGTACGGTGAAATCTTTATCTCATTCTATTGATCCAGATATGCAGAAGGTTAGAACTAAATCTTTCATTCAAGTTTCACTTTATTCCGCTACAACATGTCTATTCTTTTGGTCGGCCGCATCTATTGTTATGTTGTGCATAAGGGACCAAAAAATGCTCATACTTCAAAGTCTTTCAGGAGGTCGAAGATGATCTGGTTGCTGCCAGACAAGCTGATCGAAGCTTCGGCAGCCAAGAATTTAGCAGGTTGTTCGAAGCCATGCTTCAAGTAACCATGCTTGATTGTCTCCATTATTTATTAACCGGATCAATGTTGTGTTTCAGATTGCTTACAATGGGCCGTCTAATGTCGATAAGTTTTGGAGAAAACCATTTGTCAATGGAACATTGGCAAATGGTGAAGGAGCTCGAAACAATCAGAAAGGAGAGACTCCGGGAGAAAATGTGAAAAAACTGAAGCTGGAAAAAGTGATTATTGATGTGTAAATAAATTATTCTTCCAAAAGGACTTGGTTGTTTTAGTGCATTTGTATTTGTGTACTAAATGAAATGCTGCTGTAAAAACTGTGTTCTGGCAGTTGTCGGGACTTTGATCATAGCTGCATTCTGCGGTTCAAAAGCACTCTTTCATTGGTGTGAATCATATGTCGTATTAATTTTCCAACAAAAGTACAAATGTAAAAAATGCATGACTTGTATCGACCATGCCAAAGTTTACTTCAAAACAGGCGTGATGTGAGCTTCCGGCCGGAGTGGATATGCTTATCCGGGGTAGACTCGATTCAATGTGTTACAACAAAATCAGCAAATCGCAATCCAAAACACACTAATCTGTGCATAAATAGAGGAATTAAATAACGTTTAGAATTGGGTCATAATCTATATCAATCAATATAATAAATATAAATATAAATATAAATATAAATATAAATATAAATATAAATACTCGTATAAAAGTATGGTTCTTAGACGATGTTTTTCAATTGTGAAAAGACAAAATAAACCCCACATCCATATAATTAAGACACACTAAATCTATATTCATATAACAGTATGGATCTTAGACAGTGTTTTTCAATTATGAAAAGATGAAATAAACCCCACATTCATATAATCAAGACACACTAAAATGATATATTTGTAAATTCTAATTTGATGATAAGGAGATATGTGGAAACTCAAATCAAATCTTTATTAATTTTTTCCTCTAACATAAATTCTAATAATAAATTACATTAAATCAATGGAACAATTACTTGTGTCTATTCCACTCCCATAACTCCCACTTTAATTGGGTCTATTCACTCATATCCCTCCCACATAAATTTTAATCACATTATATGCATCATTGCCATTATAAAATTAAAATAATAACCTCATGTACAATGCTCTTCCTCTATCGGTAGTCATGCAAAGGAAAAATGTATGTTATATTTTAGAAAAATCTCAAATTTAAATGTAGTCAATAAATTATTTTATTAACCACATTATTTGACCCTAATTAATTTTCCTAGACAGTTTTTCCATCATGTGTTTATGCCTCCATGTTAATTTGCACACTCACTAAGATACCTTCCCAGTTCCTTCGGCTCCCTAACATGACAACGTATATAACAAAATAATTAAGGGACTTAATGGGATTAAATATTAATTATTATTATAATAATGCATGGGTAAATCAATGATAATACCAATACTCAATTGCTCATTAATAGTCCAATTCGATCACATGCTAGTATGTAATATGAGCAGATTCGATTATCAGGCTTGATTTAGTTTTCTTGAAATTTATTCCGAGTTTTCTTATTCTCGCATTGGATTATTTTGTGGTATAGCTTTGTTTTAGTATGAAATGTGTTCTATATCAAGAACTCAACACTAATTCTTCTTCCCAAGTTCTGGTATTTAAACAATTTTCTTATTTCAGAGAGTTGATTTTCATGTGATATGGTATGAATCATAGATGCATATTGGATGTGAATATTCTGAAATTTGGGGTGTAAAAAATATTGGGATTTCATTATAAAGTGTTAAGTATGGCCATAGCTCCAACTATAAAAGTAGTTCTCGCCTCAATCGCATTTGCTATATTATGGGTTAGGGGTGCTTAAAGGGTCGGGTCAATCCGGACCATGCCCGAAATCGGACCGGTTAGCCCGGTTCGGAAACCATAATATAGCAAATTAATTTTTTTTTAAAATTTAGATAAATATATTTGAGGTTAGTTTACAAACAAAAAGGCCCATTAACTCAATTGGTTAGAGCTTTAGAGTAGAAGACGATGGTCGCGTGTTCGAATCCTCCAAGCAACAATTTTCCTTGATTTTTTCTTTAAAAATAAAATAATAAAAAACGGTTCCGGGTTGGAACCGGTCCAACCCGGAACCGGTAGAACCTGAAACGGACCCGATCCGGTTCCTTACAGGATCGGACCGGTTCCTTACCGGATCGGACCGGTTCCAAAATTAGGGGATCCAGAACCGACCGGTTCCGGATCGGATCGGTCCGAGTCAAGCAACCAAAGAAACCAACCAAAAAGAAACAAAACACAAAGGGGGTCGAGTACACGCAACACAGTTGACATGACCCAAATAACACCCGAACAATAACCAACAACACAAAGATGAAATCAACAACTACAAAAGAAAAGTGCTAGCTAAAACAAATGCTACTAGACAATAAACAAACTACTGGTTCTTTAAGCCAATCTGAGAAAGAGTAGATAAAACTGGGATGTCCACCATTCTTGATCCAAAACCACGACCTAAATTTGACAAGATCCAACAAATTATGCATCTGATCACTCTGAGCTCTAAAACTCATATTGTTCCTTTCCAGCCATAAGGTTCACACCACAGCAAGCCAAATAACAATCCAATCCTTCCCATTTCTACGATGAAGCCAAAGATTAATATGATGTTGAAGATGAGAAACATGATCTTCATGAAGAACCACCTGCATTCCCATCCACCCATAACAATTCACCAACAATAGATTCGCTTCTGGGCAATAGAAGAAGATGTGCTTAGTAGATTCCATTTCCAAGCTGCAAAATTCGACTGCGTCAGAAATCGGCCCTGATCGGATCATCGAAGCCTCAAGTTCTATTTAGAGGGCATCCGATCTCTATGATTCTCCACGTCAAAGCAGCCACTTTGTTCGGAGCTGCAGTATGCCAAATTGCGGCGTAGGACAAAGTCAGGTCATTTGACGGTGGTGCCCAAATAACGCCGATGATACCGAATAACAACCAAACTGGTCATATCAACATACCCAGCTGACGACTTTGAATTAACGATGATACTAGTGATGTTGCTCACCTTGCCAGGCCCGAACAATCTCTTTAAGAGCCGGTTTTATATTCCTTTTAAAGCATTTTTCTATAATGCATCGTATCGCCAAGACACTTCTTCACCTCGACATAATGGAAGGATGAAGTGATTTCAAATATTTCCACATCGATGATGAAAGTACCATTTATACCCTCCTTGGACATCTATAATCGCATCGACCCTTCTTCTTCACCTTCAACTTTAGATGGTATGCAATGTCCTCGAGTTTTGACATGATATCAGAAGCTGGTTTCGCCGATGTAAATTGAACTTCGTCCTTTTGGTCATCGTCCACAAACAAATCAGACAAGTCGAATCCTGTAGAGAGAGAGATGATATCAAATGCATTTAAACTAAGAGGATTTGCAAACTCCATTTTCTTGTCGGGACGAGTATCACAACAAGAAGTTTCAAGAACTGCATCAGTTCCAACAGGAGGCTTTTCGCTATCCCCGACTTGAGTCCTTGCATAGTTGGAATTCAAACCCTTTCGGAACCATGCGTTTTCCATGATTCTACCTATGGAAATTCTAGTGTCGGGATTTGGATCAAGAATCCTCGAAAGTAGTCTCCGTACTTCACAGGAGGGAACCAATTAGGACATTTATACTCGGCCATTGATATCTTCCTGTACATCTCCATAACATTTGAGTCATGGAATGGAAGATAACAGGCTAGCATAACGAATAAAATCACCCCGCATGACCAAATATCAGCTCTTGCTCCATCATAACCTTTTCTGCTAATCACTTCAGGAGCAACATAAGCTGGGGTTCCGCAAGTTGTGTGGAGCAAACCATCCCGTCTCTTGGTCTGATTCATAAGTCCAACTTTCAACACCTTTTCTTTATCGATAACCTTAATCGCAACACTCTGCCCTGTTTTAAAGCTCGTGTCAAAGCACAAATCCTGTTACTCTAATTCTATGTTTTCTCCTGCAAGATACAGGCGCTCACAAGGCAGGAGTCTTCGTCGTTATGAACTCAACCGTCTTCCACAACGTCGTGCTTCAGCACAACATGAAGCAGGTAGATTGCAGCTTCATTGTGCATTTGGCTGTAAGAATTGATTGTGAAGTCGTATTCACACCTGCTATCATTATAAAAATCTAAGAAGATTGACAGTGATTTAGGCACAAACTTGCAGACATAGGAGACTGAAGGCTTAGTTTTGAAACACATCTCTCTGAACTCAACTTTTCCAAGATTTGATGATAATTTTGTGGTTGGGTTAACAAGTTCGTGATTTGTGTATAATCCTTGAGGCCTTAAAATTCATTAGCTTTTGTAAATCAATTGCTTGATCAAGCATTACATGATTTTTTCCTAATTACCAATTATACCATACTAGTTAATTTGGCACCACGCAAGGCGCGGTGCCAGTGAGCTTATAATCTGGTATATATGTCCAATAAAGCGTCCGACACAAGTTCAACAGACAGTTCTAGAGAATAAAAAGATGGTCCTTACGCATTGAACATACAAAATCGTACGTATATAAAATCAAATAGGTTGGAGTAAACAAAAGTCTTCCCCAACAGTACATCATATCAAGAGTTGGCATATGATATCCTTGTAGGGCCCAATAGACGCTCTAAACAAAAGTCATCTACGAAACTGCAGTAGTAGATGACATCAGATATCACAATAAAAGTAAATCTAAATGAACTCCAAAAAACCAATCAAAAGTTGTTCGCAAGAGTTTTCAAAATGACGATGGTTCATTTCATAATGCAGATACGTGTTCGGTTTCTCATAGCAGTAGCGAGCATCTCATAAGAGGAATTATAGTTTATATTCATTGTTGTAGTTGCATTGTTATTTTAGGATATTGCTCTTATATTACTTGTTATGGCCTCATGATTAATTAATCATCTTACTTTTATAATATTATATACTTTCTGACAAAATGAATGTAAATGTGACGTCCCAAATTATTATCAAACAAGTAATATATAATTATCATAATTTAATATTTTCTAATTTTTTTGATATAATCTCCTTGTACATAAAGGGAAAATTTGATGCCAAACATCATAACAAAGGTAACCGAGAACAATCACATATTAGCAATGGGTCGTAGGTAAGCCAAAACTCAAAATATATACAAACAATCAAAACTGACGACTTCCAATCTACCAAAAAATCATTATGCCGAATATTTTATAAAAAAATATTATTAAAGTTTGCCACAACGAAAACTTATTTTTAACTCTTTTATTTAAAAAAATAAGTTCACATAAAAAAGTATTATTAAAGTTTGCCACGACCAAAATCTATTTTGAACTATCTGTTTTTTTTAATTCATATGACAAAATCAACAAGTTTTTTTCTAAAAAAAAAAAAGAAAACATTTTTAAATCTTTAAATCGAGATAAGAGGGATGCACTATTGTGTCAAGGGTTTTGATATAATCTCCTCATACATTAAGGGAATATTTGAACAAAGATAATACCAAATATCAGCAATAGGTCGTAGGTAAGTAAAAAATCAAAATGTACATAAACAAGCAAACTCAACGACCTGCAATCTATCAAAAATATATAATGCCGAATATTTTATAAAAAATACAAAAATAAAAGAAAAACTAAAAGAAAAATGAAATAAATGTCGAATATTTTATAAAAAATACAAAAACAAAAGAAAAACTAATAAAAACAGGAAATAAAAAATTTTTAAAAATAAAAAAGCGACGGTCGAATATCATAGGAATAATAACCGATTGAACAAATAATAAATAACAAAAAAAGAAAATAACCAAAAAAAAAGGAGAGCGAAAAAAGGAAGGGTTACTATAAAAAATACAAAAACAAAAGAAAAACTAATAAAAACAGGAAATAAAATTTTTTAAAAATAAAAAAGCGACGGTCGAATATCATAGGAATAATAACCGATTGAACAAATAAAATAATAAATAACAAAAAAAAAGAAAATAACCAAAAAAAAAGGAGAAAAGCGAAAAAAGGAAGGGTTACAATAACCGATTGAACAAAAAATTGAACAAATAATAAATAACAAAAAAAAACAAAAACAAAAAAAAACAAAAAAAAGAAAAAGAAAAAGCGAAAAAGGAAGGGTTACTGTTCATCGGAACAGTAACCCTTCCTCGCTTATATATATGTAATAACCGATTGAACAAATAAAATAATAAATAACAAAAAAAAAAGAAAATAACCAAAAAAAAAAGGAGAAAAGCGAAAAAAAGGAAGGGTTACAATAACCGATTGAACAAAAAATTGAACAAATAATAAATAACAAAAAAAAAAAAACAAAAAAAAAACAAAAAAAAGAAAAAGCGAAAAAGGAAGGGTTACTGTTTATCGGAACAGTAACCCTTCCTCGCTTATATATATGTAAGTAATATATAAGCGAGTAAGGGGTTACTGCAATGAACAGTAATCCTTCCCTTTTTTCTCTTTTTTTTTGTTATTTATTATTTGTTCAATCGGTTATTGTTCATGTGATATCGCTTTTTTTATTTTTTTAAATTTTTTTATTTCCTTTTTCTTTTAGTTTTTCTTTTATTTTTGTATTTTTTATAAAATATTCGGCATGATAAATTTCTGATAGTTTGCAGGTCGTCGATTTTGCTTGTTTATGTACATTTTGATTTTTTGCTTACCTACGATCTATTGCTAATAGATGGTATTACCTTTGTTCAAATATTCCCTTAATGTATAAGGAGATTATATCAAAACCCTTGACCCAATAGTGCATCCCTCTTATCTCAATTTTTAAAATTTAAAATGTTTTCTTTTTTTCTTTTAGAAAAAAACTTGTTGATTTTGTCAAGTATGAACTAAAAAAAACAGATAGTTCAAAATAGATTTTTGTCGTGGCAAACTTTAATAATACTTTTTTATGTGAACTTATTTGAAAAAAAAAGAGTTAAAAATAAGTTTTCGTTGTAGCAAACTTTAATAATAATTTTTTATAAAATATTCGGCATAATAATTTTTGGTAGATTACAGATCGTCAGTTTTGCTTGTTTGTATACATTTTGAGTTTTGGCTTACCTACAACCCGTTGCTAATATGTGATTGTTCTCTGTTACCTTTGTTATGATGTTTGGCATCAAATTTTCCCTTCATGTACAAGGAGATTATATCAAAAAAATTAAAAAATATTAAATTATGATAATTATATATTACTTGTTTGATAATAATTTGGGACGTCACATTTACATTCATTTTGTCAGAAAGTATATAAATAATTATAAAAGTAAGATGACTAATTAATCATGAGGCCATAGCAAGTAATATAAGAGCAATATCCTAAAATAACAACGCAACTACAACAATGAATATAAACTATAATTCCTCTTAGAGATGCTCGCTATTGCTATGAGAAACCGAACACATATCTGCATTATGAAATGAACCATCGTCATTTTGAAAACTCTTGCGAACAACTTTGATTGGTTTTTTGGAGTTCATTGAGATTTACTTTTATTGTGATATCTGATGTCATCTACTACTGCACTTTCGTAGATGACTTTTGTTTAGAGAGTCTATTGGGCCCTACAAGGATATCATATGCCAACTCTTACTATGGTGTACTGTTGGGGAATACTTTTGTTTACTCCAACCTATTTGATTTTATATACGTACGATTTTGTATGTTCAATGCGTATGAACCATCTTTTTATTCTCTAGAACTGTCTGTTGAACTTGTGTCGGACGCTTTATTGGACATATATACCAGATTATAAGCTCATTAACTAGTTGGGTAATAAGTATATATATCCACACGTGGCTTATTATTCAAAGCAATAGATATAAAGAACTTCATACTCACACAAACAATCACAATTTTCACAACGAATCAATAAACCTTGTACAAAGCCAACAAAGGCAAATCATACTCCCAAACTGATATAAATACCAAATTATATGATAAAAATTCAAATAATCATACACTAATTAAGAGCCTAATCACTTGAATTTAATTAAGTTTGAACTTTCTTTTTGGTTTTCTTGATGGAGAGTGGCACTTGAATGAATCCGAACTTCTTCCTCTGCAGAAAGAACGACCTTTCAACACGTCCATGCTCGTCTCCTGTTGTCCCACCAGGATGCAAGATAGTTCGACTCTGCTCTCGTAACATTTGGCTCAAAGAAACATGTCCCCTTTCACCATGATGATTCTCCACATGCTTCCCTACAATTATATCATCTTGCAAAATCAACTTCCTACTTAATATGTCACCCACTGAAGTCATTCTATTCTCGTTCACAACTTGTGCAGTCCTATGATCACCAGATCGCGATTTCCTGAACTTGAACTTGGAGTAACGATCTTGGTCATTTGGTAACGAACCCTCCTCTTTGGTCCTTGAATCCACCGCTCGGGAATGCTCGTTTTCTTGTTTCGTCTTCTCAAATTTCTCTTTGACTGCCACTTCTGATTGATGATCTTTGATTCTCGTTTGGATGGTATTTGCATCTATGAATTTAGTCTTACAAATCTCTTCAACTTGGTGAGCCTTTTGAGTAAGCGAACGGTACTCCTCAAACGAAAGAGTGATTCCATTACGCTTATGATCCGAGTAAACATCTGATGAATTCAAATTTCTTTCGGCAAGTGCAATTTCTTCAACTGCTTTAGCTGCTTCCTCCATTTTCTTGGCTGCATTTAGCCTCATTTCCACCATTTTTATGCTGTTTTTTGTACGTTCTATCTCTGCCATGGCCTTCATCACTTCATACCTAGAAGCGTCTGTCATTTTCTTGAACTGATCAGTTTCAAAATCAGCCCGTTCCAGTCCCACTGTAATATTGGTAAAATTCTCCAACCTCCCCTTAGGTTCCATTTTCGGGATTCCGCAATCGGGTACTTCCATTTCCATTCTCCTGTCAAGTAAAGCCTTGTCTCTTCTCATTTTCTTGTTTAATGACTCCACGGATTCCTGAATCACAGCAAGGTCTATCGACGTTTTGCTCAGGTTCATTTTCGCACGATTCAACTCCATGAACATCAAACCAGGAGACAAGACAGGAAGCAATCTTAAATCTTCAGCGGAATCATTCGTCCGAGTTTCCATATTTTGACTAGGACTTGCCAAGAATGAAGAGAATTCAGGCATCAAGTGACACTTCAAGGTCTCGACTAATCTCTTCGCTGCTTCCAGTTGTTTTAACAGATTGAGTGTTTCTTCTTCTTTCAACATTAAATCCCTCTCTAGTTGCACTGCCTGTTCCTCCATTTTCTCCAGAGGCTCAGTTTCATGCTGCCATTGATTAAATAACAAGTTTAAGTTATATGCATCTTTAGCAAATTCATATTTGAGTTAGCTTGTTTTGGCTTTTGTCCTGTAACTCGTCAAAATTTGATCTTCATATAATAATTTGGATTTTTTTCTTATTTTTTCTCATTTACAACATAGTGACAGCTATTCCCATGACATCGAACATTGCTGATATGACGGCATATTCTTGTCGAGTGCTACATCGATTCGACCAAAAAGGATTCAAAGCAAAAAAAAAAAAAAAAGTGTCCCTTATTGTGTTAAATCAAGCTTTGATAACTTACGGGACAAAAAACCAAGACAGGCTAACATTAGGATGATTGAGAAAATTTTTATAACACGCAAAAAAAATAGTTACGGTAACAAAGAAAACTAACACGGTGATGAGCAGCTAAACGAAGCAGGTGATGCTGCATCCAGGGACCACTGCCACTAAACCAGTCCACCGCCTCCTTCACCGACTCAAACGGCGCCGAAGTGTCGATCTCCACTCTTGGGCTATCCAGAATCTTTTTCGTTTCAGATTCTACAGTTTCCGCCATTAATGCTTTCTTCAAAAGGGTTGAGAAAAAACAAGCTTCGAGGGTTCAAAAAGTCAGCTTCGAAGTTTAGAATGTTGATGGGTTAAGTGTGGTGCATAAATAGAAACTGATGAGTTTGGAGATTGAAATTGGTGATGATCATCACAAGTCTCCGATTTATCGAGTGATGATAATTATGATGTTCATTGTGAAGTACTGTATATACTGTTGGCTGGGTTGTGCAGTGCAATGGGAGAAATTAAGCATGAAGGCTCGTTAACAGTTCTGGAACCGGGGCGGGGCAGGGCGGGTAAACCCTCCGGATTCGAGGGTCTAAGCGCGGCGGGGTGGGTCTGAGTTTTATGTGTAGCGAGGCAGGTCTTGAGATTGGCCAAACCCGTCTCATACCCCTCCCATTACCATTCCTAATCATCGGCCATTTCTTGTGCTAAATTGATTCAAAATGAATTTACTCATCTTGACCAACCATCACATGTGATGACATGTTGTGGAGACCTATTAATAATTTTCCTTTGTTTTTTGTTGAATATCCATTTATTTACTTTCAACTATACATATAATTAGGTTGTTATGGTGTATAGATCAAATTGATGCCATGCCCGAAAAGGCAAAACACACTACTTTTATATCATCCCACCAACTATATTTATTAATATTCTTTTTTTTTTCACCAAAATAAAGCAAACAAAGAGACCACTCATTTCACTTTTCCAAACACATTGTTTGAGACACAATTGATGCCCGTAACCTTTTGCGTGATTGCAGGAGCACATGGGAAAAAGGGCATATCAAAGAACCCTAATTTATGTTTTGCTTCTCTAGAATAAAACAGTTAAAAGCAGAAGCATAGAAACAAGTCGTGACATGCTTTTGATTGTTTTAACTAATGTGGTGGCAATTTTGTAATTAATCGAAGTTCAATAAACTATTTTTTTTAATACCAAACACTCAATATTTTTGCTTAAAAAACGATTTTTACCAACTCGGCAAAAGCATAATAGAAATACTTTAAATAAACAATTACAAACATACCATACATATGTTTGATACTAGGTTAGGACAATTGTTAGATTATCAAATGAAAATTTTACAATTTATGATTTTATGTGTACATTTTATATAATCCTCGTTTGATAGTTGACTTGTTTTTAAATTTCTATATGGCTTGTAATTAGTGGACAAACTCAGCATGCTTATGATATTGTCTTTGACAAACATAACAGTCCAATTTATATCTTTTCCTTGAACAATGTATGGACATATATATCCCTTGGATTAATACGACCCAATCTTCCAGATGATATATATACAATGGTACTAAAGTAATATATTCTAAGAATTGCTCGAAGATCTTATAATATTTCGACCCTTTAAATATTTTCCCCTTCTAATTTTAATGTTATTATTTTTTGTCCCATGAACAAAAATTCTAAATTCGTCATCGGATACCCTTACCTTTGGTGGTTGGCACGTTGTTCTTTTATAATCAAATCATATCCGCGTATATTTTGTTGCTTAAAAATTTGTAGTTCGAAATTGAGATTAATTTGAATTACACGAGATATGCAAACTCATGCTCAAATATTTATCTTCATGCTCTATTTTATATGTTCATCCATAACGAGGACAATAAGGTCACAACTGGGAACACCCATTTCACTTCTTAAATATGGGCCTCTTACTTAAAAACCAATCGGGCCTGAATTTCTACATTAAATTTCTAACACCAAGATTAAAGCCCATCATCATAATATTTGAAGGACAAAATCAATGAACATGATAATTCCCAAAATACATTTCATGTTGTGTTTGTTTAAAAGAAATTAATTAACATAAAAACCTAGACTATGAAATAGTGCTTTGTTTCCAAGTCTTAACCGGAAATTTTCAGATCAAATCTTTTATTTTTGGTAAATGGACCAACGGATCCTATGATTAATTGGATCTAAATACTGATTCCATGTATTTATTAAAAAAATAGTAAATTTCAAAATTAGTCCCATAGGATATGCGTATGATCAATAGTAGTCCAAAAGTTTAGGACTAATCAAAATTGGTCACATATGATATGATTTTAATCAATAATTAATCAAAAGTGGTCCCATAGAAATTATGTTTTTATCAAAAGTGGTCCCATAATTGAAAGGGGTTGGGACCATTTCTTATTAAATATATATCATATGAGATCAATTTTGATTAGTCCTAAATGTTTGAGACTATTAGTGATTAAAAGCATATCCTATGATACCAATTTTGATTAGTATTAAATGTTTGGACTACTATTGATTAAATTCATATCATATGAGACTAATTTCAATAGTTTCTTTCACTTGATCCGATGTGTGGACCCATATCATATCGTACGGAGATCTCATATATAGACCAACATAAAGAAAACGAGTTTATAATGATTTGATTAACCTTGATAGACATGCCTGATTTCTTACATTATCTTTGTATTGTATATATGTAGGATTCACACCCGGTGTGTAAACATTTCCCGTGATATGTAACGTATTTGTGAAGTGCATGTACAATTATATTTATGTAAACGAATATTTTTGAAATGTTAATTTAGAGTAATATTTTTTAAATGGCTTTATATATGTGTTTTGATCGAAATTAGAAATAAGAATACATGGACATAGACCGACCACGGTTCAGAATCGCCGGTTAGACGATTCAGAATCGTCGGTTCGACTGTTCAAAAAACACTCTTAACATTAACCTTCCTTGACGGTTCCGGTTACGGTTCATGAACCGTCGGTTACGGTTCGATTACGGTTATGGTTTGACTAGGGGTGTAAACGAACCGAATCGAGCCGAATATGCAGAAAAATTTAAGGTTCGAATTTGGCTCGAAATAGTTATATGCGAGCTCGAGTTCGATTCGAAGTTTGAATTGTTCGAAAATTTGGCTCGAGTTTGGCTCGAATCAGAGTTCGAGTTCGAGTTCGGCTCGAAAAGGTTCGAACATGTTCGCAAACTATCCGAATTATTGCTCGAAAATAAATATCCGAAAGGTTCGAAATATATTTATTTAATATATAATTATTTTATATTAGAAAAATATTAAAGTTCCCGAACGGCTCGCGAACTATCGAACAAAGTAATTTGGGCTCGAGTTTTGCTCGAAAAAAAATTCGAACATGTTCGAGTTCGGCTCGAATTTGAGAATTTAGAATTCAAATCAAATATTTATCTAGCCGATTCGAAAAGTTCATGAACATGTTCGATTCGTTTACACCCCTAGGTTTGACCCCTTACTTTTTAAACAAAATTTAAATATTATTAAAATTTGAAATAAAGTGTAAAATGTGTTTTCATCCATGGATTAAATATAAAATAAGGTGAAATAAATCCAAGCCCAGATAATTAAAATGTGTAAGATATATTTGTTTGGTTAATATATATATAAATATTTAGATTAACAAGGCTCTTATAGCTTAGTGATTGAAGCTAATTATTCAATTTGGAGGTCATGAATTCAAATCTACACCATAACATATATTTTAAATTTAAAAATGTAAAAAAATTTAAAATAATCCTTGAACCGCCGGTTAACGCCGGTTCACGGGTTAACAAAATTATGACCCTTAACCGGCCCTTCTATAGACGGGCCGATTACGGGTCCGACCCTTCGAACCGTTGACCCGGTTAACAGGTCTGTTGACCACGGTCCGATTTTGGGCCGGTTCAGGGTCGATGATGACCCTTGGTCGGGTCTACATGGACATTATGATAATATTTAGGAACAAATTTAATTAAATGTGCTTTGGATAATGAATAATTTTTTTTTCGAGAAGGGTATATTGGGAAGAACAATTAAGAGGCATTTTGGGAAATAAATAGAATATTATTCAAAACAAAATTGTATGGGCACTTTAGGAAACTTCGAAATTTTAGGGCCGGCATGTTTGTACCCAAAGCCCAAACTGTCCAGTTTTCAGGGAAGTGGTCCAGCTCGGTACACTAGCTCGTCTTTCAATCGGACCAACTCAATCTTCTTGACATAGTTATTTACGACGAACCAAAATAAGGGTCGAGTAGTTGCTATCATATTTGCAATGCCTTAAGTGATAGATAACAATCATTTGATGAGAATATTTTCATTCATATTGGTTGATTATTATCATTCAATAGTTGATCGACATAAGAGCAGACATTTCATCAAATGGTTGATCTGTCTGTCCTTAAAAGCAGCATCAACCAAATCAAAATGAAGCTCCAAACCCAGACCGTACGACCTCCACACCCCTAATTTATATGCTCTCGTTTGTGTTAAAAAAAAGAAGTAAAAAAAACTATCCTTGTTTCTTACTTATTCCAAGGACAAAAGTACAACTCTGCCCTTTAATTTGGGCAGAATCTGTAGAAAGCATTTATAGTGATGAATTAAATTAATGTTGCTATGATTATTATCAGGCAGGAGTGACTTTCCAACCAAAGGTACATTTATTTCGCATTCATGAAGTGGTGTGACCAATAATCTGCTTAGTTTAACAAGATATACGTACATAGATAAATTAACCTATTTTTATTTATCATTGATTAATACAAAACTGATTCAGCAAATATGTAAAATCCATCCGTGACAGTTAACACCAAGGCTTAGTCTAAATGATTGTCAGTTTGTCGCCCGCCATGTAAGCGACTCATGTTCCAAGATCACCTGGATTAGGAATTAAAAAAAAGTTCATCAGTACATACTATGGTTTTGGGCCTTGAAGTCATTTGGTATCAGTTACATTCACTAACATGAAAACAAATTTTTCCTCTATGCACTGGGTATGTACCAACACCAACCCACATGCATATATATGTATTACCCATATTATATATGTGGCGTAATGGTTACTGTTCCCATGAACAGTAACCATTACGTCACTTTTTTTATTTTAAATTTTTTTTTAAATTTTTTTTCTTTTATTTTTTCTTTTATTTTGTATTTTTTATAAAATATTTGGTATGATGAATTTCTGGTAGATCACGTATCGTCGATTTTGCTTGTTTATGTACATTTTGATTTTTTTCTTACCTACGACACATTGCTAATATGTGGTATTACCTATTTACCTTTGTTCTGATGCTTGGCATCAAATATTCCCTTAATATATAAGGAGATTATATCAAAACCCTTGACCCAACAGTGCATCCATCTTATCTCAATTTTTAAATTTAAAATGTTATCTTTTTTTTTAGAAAAAAACTTGTTGATTTTGTCAAGTATGAATTAAAAAAAAACAGATAGTTCAAAATAGATTTTTCTCGTGGCAAACTTTAATAATAAATTTTTATATGAACTTATTTAAAAAAAAAGAGTTAAAAATAAGTTTTCGTTGTGGCAAACTTTAATAATAATTTTTTATAAAATATTCGGCATGATGAATTTTTGGTAGATTATAGGTCGTCAGTTTTGCTTGTTTGTATACATTTTGAGTTTTGACTTACCTACGACCCGTTGTTAATATGTGATTGTTCTCGATTACCTTTGTTATGGTGTTTGACATCAAATTTTCCCTTCATGTATAAGGAGATTATATCAAAAAAATTAGAAAAATTAAATTATGATAATTATATATTACTTGTTTGATAATAATTTGGGACGTCACATTTACATTCATTATTTGTTAGAAAGTATATAAATAATTATAAAAGTAAGATGATTCATTAATCTTGAGGCCATAGCAAGTAATAAGAGCAATATCCTAAAATAACAATGCAACTATAACAATAAATATAAACTATAATTCTAGCCATCGTCATTTTGAAAACTCTTGCGAACAACTTTTGATTGGTTTTTTTGAGCTCGTTGAGATTACTTTTATTATGATTGATGTAATCTACTACTGCACTTTCGTATATGACTTTTGTTTAGATAGTCTATTGGGCCCTACAAGGATATCATATGCCAACTATTGCTATGGTGTACTGTTGGGGTAGACTTATGTTCACTCCAACCTATTTGATTTTATATACATACGATTATGTATGTTCAATGCGTATGAACCATCTTTTTATTCTCTGGAACTGTCTGTTGAACTTGTGTCGGACGTTTTGTTGGATATATATACCAGGTTATAAGCTCACTGGCGCGGTGTCAAATTAACTAGTGTATATATATGTGTGTTGGTGTTAGTGCACACCCGATGCATAGAATAAAAACACATGAAAGAATATGTTATCAATAAGTAGCTTATTATTATTATTTTTTTGTTATCAATAAGTAGCTTAAAATACCCCAAAGGATTGTTAGTTTCTTGCTATATCCTAAAAAATCGAGCTAATTTTTTTTTCTTCCCAAACATTATAGATAGTACACACCTACCTAAGGAGAAAGCCCTAAAATTTAGAGGGCAAAATCGTATTAATGACTGAACCAAAGATTAAGAATAAGCTAGCGGGAGAAAAATGACATAAAAGTGCAGAAGCAGAACATTGAGCACGAGGCCTTTTTGTGTAAATTCACAGCATTCAATTTGTAAGACGTGGTTACCACATTCTTGGTGTTATTTGGTTGGAAAGTCTTTTTCCAACTGCCAACTCTCTAAATAATTCTCTCCTAACTATCTCTATCAATTGTTAATTGGGATTCTTCAATCCTACTCAAACTACTTTAAACCAACCACGTCTCATTGTCATAGCCCAACTGAAATGCCCCATTCACCCTTTACCTTCTCCCCAAAGGTCCAGAGGTGTACTGCTAATATCAAGTAAATTCAATAAAAAAATATATATATATAACACCAATTATCATAAAACTTGAAAAGCTTGAAATGTATACAAACGTATTCAATTATACAAATTTTTGAATGTGTTATATCCGCGATAATCTCATTTCTTTCGATGGAGAGAGGGCTCACCTTTTTATATTTCTACATCTAGGATTCGACATGGATACTCATAGGACCCGAACGATTATGGCAAAGAAAAGTTTGATTCAGAGGGAGAAGAAGAGGCAAAAATTGTTGACTATTACTTATCAAATCTTGCTCTAGAATCTGGTTTGATTTTGTAGTCCAAATGATCCCATGCCACGACGTATCTGGAATAGTAGTAATTAGTGTTCGATCCTGGCTCAAGATGAACGCTGGCGGCATGCTTAACACATGCAAGTCGAACGGGAAGTGGTGTTTCCAGTGGCGGAAACGAGTACCCTTCTTGCAAAAAGAACTTCAAAAACAAAACAAAAACGTTGAAAACAAAATGGAACTAGACTTATATGATGGTTAAGACCATCAAAACTTGGAGCACTTCCTAAACCACTAGACTAGTCATTTCACCAAACTTACAAATACAAAATGTGAGCTGACCCTACTCAAAGGAATCACATTAGTTAGTTGTTATACAAAGTATAAACTATCAATACAATATTCTTATGCGCATAATGAAAGTAATAATGGTGTCTTTCTTTTTTCAAAGATGGCACACTAATCCTTTAACTACCAAAAAAATAGCATACCAAGAATTATATAATAGAACAGGGAAATACTGACATAACAAGAAGAGAGAATAAATTTCACTTCACCTTCACATTTTCTCTCTGAGGAAAATGGATTGCTCGATTTGTAGTGCGATGCCATATATCCTTAGGCCTCCAAGGAATACAATATGTGGAGCTTGTTATGAAGGAGCAAGAAGTATAATCACTTTGACAAACAAACTTGATGGTGAAAGGGTGTCTGATAAAACAGGAAACACTTCTGTTTCTTCGTCGAATATGACTAAGGTACAGGGATTATGTGTATTTGAGAAGTAGGATTTGTATAAATTGTTCCATGTTTTAGTTTCAATTCCAGTTTGTTAATATGTTCAGTTCTTCATTTTATTGTATCACAATCTTTATTTAGACCAAGATACTGTCATACAAGTGTTGAAAACCGTTTAGGAAGGGCCATAAATCTAAGCATTTCTAATACTTCATACTGGGAAACAATAGTTGAATGGTGTTGAGGGTGAAATTTGTGAAAATTGCATTTTGACCACCTATAAAAAGGTGAAATTAAGCTAAAACTTCATGTAAAAATTAGGCTATTCCTTTCTATTTAAACTTAATGATGAACACATCATCCTAATATGTTACGAGTGTTTGAAGGGTGTATTCGGTTTCTTATAGATTAAAATAGCGAAATTAATTATATTATGATAAAGGTAACTGAAGCTGGCTTCGTTGTTTACTGCATCAAACATGCTTGTATGTCATACACACCGGGTGACGAGTTTTTAGTATCCATATTGACAGCAGTATTGATTTTGGATTTTAGCCTGTTTTTTACTTTTTACATGGGGTTTTCAGGGATTTGCAAATGCTTTAAAATGGGTGAAGGAGATGAAGGAAATGGAAGACGTGTTAAATGAGAAAATAAGCTACCTCGGCGGATTTTCTGCAGCATTTAAGGATCAAATTCACACTGATATTCAAGTCAAACCTGGAGATAATGGGCCATCGGTACCTGCACATAAAGCATTACTGGTATGCAAGTGTCTTCAGCTTTTAATCCCCATCAAAACAATCAATAGAAAATGGCATTAAGCAAGATGCACTGACAAAATTTACCACAATATCACTCCAGGGGAGGAACTGCCAAGTTCTGCAGGAGGGGAGTCAAAATATTTAGCAAATTAGTATATGCAAATCAATACTCACAGTAATTTGTCAAATTACTCCTCAGTGGTTTGAATATTTAAAACATTTTAAAGATTGTGTTAAGTTTAACCTTACTTCAGGTATTGCCATTGCAAGGGTAATGAAATTTGAGGGTTATCGTTGTAATTATCGAACAAACCATGGGATGAGGATATAACTTTTATTTGGAAATATGTTGCAATTAACACATTTCAGTATTGGGGGCTCCCTTCTTCCTGCTCAGTTTGCCTATGATCACATTTTACATAAAAATGTACCAAATATTATTTCTAATTCAGCAAGTCCTGTTTTGATGCTGCACAGGCATCTAGATCTGATATCTTCAGAAACATCTTGGATTCTGATGGATGCAAAGCTCCACCAAACGACATGATAACACTTCATGAGCTGAATCATGAAGAAGTAGAATCTTTGCTAGAGTTCCTATACAGTGGAGATTTGCCCAAAGAAAAGGTGGAAAAGCATGTTTATTCACTGTCAATTGCAGCAGACAAGTATGAAATTCCATTTCTCCAAAAGTTTTGTGAGCAGCAAATGCTTAGTTCCTTAAATTCATCCAACGCTCTTGATATTCTAGAAATATCAGATTCTTGTTCGAACCAATCATTAAAGGAGACAGCCTTGAACTTTGTCATTAGAAACATGGAAGACGTAGTTTTCGCAGCAAGATTTGATGCATTTGCACTTAAGAATCCTCATCTAACTGTACAGATTACGAGGGCTTCATTCATGGACATAAAGAACAAAAGGAATGGGGTTTGAATTCACTTATAAGGGTAAACGTTTTTACGGTAAAACTCGTTTTTATTTCTCTCTATTTCATTGTAGATGTCTTATTCTATTCTTCTTCCAAGAAAAGATTGTTTTACAACTATGTCATCAAAAGCTCTTTTATTTAAAAAATGGGATTCCAACCAGCTTGTTTTTGAGGCAAGTATAACATTTCATGATTAGTTTGTGCACAAGAAGAAACCATGTGATTTGATTTATTAAATGATTCTTAGAAGTTCAACTTCTGTGTCTCCATAGAACTAAATATACCTTTATTGAATTCTGAAGTCCAACAAGCATCCAAAATGGGTTTTGTAACCAACCTAATGACCGATAACAAAGAAAATCAAATTCGATCTATCTGATGGACCAAGGAAAAGGGAATTGATCAGAACCATTGTCCTAATCAAATAAACAATCACAAAAGTAGTCTTACCAATCACAAATCCAAACACTCTGCATGCCTGCATTCAAGGTAGATAGCAGGTTAAATATTCCAGTATTCAGTTGTAAGGAGCTCAAATGTTCGTAGATCACTTCATTTACTAGACCTCGATTACAACTTGATTTCAAGGAGTACTGTTTCCCATTTAGTTATCATGGTGACAAAATCACAGTAAATCACAAATGATTCCCATTTAGTTATCATGTTAACACAATAAAAATTACTCACAAACGAAAACGATCATAAATAAATGAACTTCCAATACTAATCACAAATTACACCGATGTATATTGTATACCAAAGTCGTGGCTTCACTCAACAATTTCCTTAACAGATAGTGCATAAAAAAATGATATACAGGAGAAAACTGCTCGTTCCACAGTATCCCATATTCTGTAGGCCTCGGGATAATTGAAATTTTTATCAACGAAAATTTAGCTCACATCAAACTGTGCTTGTTTTGTTAAGTAAGGCAACCGTTAAAAGGAAAGCATGTTCACTTATCTCGTGTCCCAAAATTTTGTTTTTCAAATTTTCAAGCTTCACCTTGCAATGCATATCTGAATCAGCCAATATCTTCATATTCACTCTTAGCTATACTAATAAATATAATCCTTCTCTCCCTATTTTCTGCATAAAAGGCAGGTGTGAGAACCCCCATACTTGTTTAATTTGAATAATCCAACTTTTTTATTTAATGAAGCGTGCATGTACCATTTACAAGGTATATCTTCTGAATCGTGTTTGCACACCATTTTCCACAATGTTTTTGTACTCTTCACGACGTGGTAATCACGTTTTGCAACACGTACAATGTAATCCTTTACAGCTGCCTGCAAATGCCCTTTATTTTTGAAGACCATAATCAAATGAAGATCCCCTTTGGCGTAGTCGTAATAACTTCCCCATCTACATGTTGGAATGTCTATTGAGTATCCAAATACTTCGGGATGTGACATTGAGAAGAATAAAATTGTTGGATAGAGGACACGAGTATTTATCATGGTTGTGGCTGGTACAGTAACTGACACTTCTTGTGTGATAGATATCTCTGCCTCTTGATCTGCAATTGTTTCAGACATGACACAAATATCAACATCGTCGTCATCAACCTCAAATCCCCTCTAGGTCAAACTGAATATCATCGCCAAATTCAGCAAAACTATCTGCTCGTGGCTCAGGGGCAATAATATCAGCAGCTATGGGATCGTCATTTGCTTCTCTACAAGTGGTGGTCACTGCTTCCACAACTACATGCAAAAAATCTACATTTTCTGGAATATAATTAGTGTTTTGTGGTTCTACTTCTATATAAATTTCCAAACAACTATGACCTTGTTCTGAATTCGAAAAAATCTATGAACATGTGTTTTGCATATATTTTCAGAAAGAACTGGTTGCGATCGGTGCCAGTGATATTATATATTTTGCTCAACAACTGCATAAAATTAATTATGCGGGATACTGTTGTACCTCTTTAACTGACCGCGACCATATCCAACGTAGTCTGACTATTATAATATATTACCTCCCCAATATAATAAAATTTGAATCGACATGCCTTCAAAAAATTAACAATATAACAAATAATTAATAAATTAAGTTACTAAAAAATTTAAATAATTTATAACATAAACATAATTCTTACATGAAAATATTTTAAGGTTGTATCAGCAGATGAAGAACCACGATTACCTCGATTTCGCTCGTTTGCAATGCAACACTTTGTTTCACTCGTTTTTGCTTATGCATTTCGGATACCGAGCGGGCATCATTATATACTGATGAATGCGCCATGTGACATGACGCCTTCAAATAAAAAACTAATTTTTTAATTGAAGGCGCCACTTAACAAGACGCCTTCTAATAAAAAGCTAATTTTTTTAATTGAAGGCGCCACATCACAAGGCGCCTTCAATATTGAAGGCAAGGCACCTTGTGGTGTGGCGCCTTCTAATTCATTTTAAAAAAAATTGAAGGTGTAATCTTCAATGGTGTTTTCAGGCATTTTCATAATTAGGCTCTATTCAACTTAATTATTATTTTTGAATATTTTATTAAAAAATCCTGTAGGTAAGCCCAAAGCCAAAATGAAAGCAATAACTCGATCAAAAAAAGAAAAAGAAAGCAATAATGGAGCGTTTCTTTTTCAAGGATGGCACACTTGAAGTTTAAAAGTAGCATACCAATAATTATAGAGAGAGAATACATTTCGTTTCATCTTCACACGTTCTTCAGAGGACAATGCATTGCTCGATTTGTGGTGGGCGACATGTACATGGTCATACAAGGAATACAATATGTGGAGCTTGTTATGAAGGAACAAGCAGTATAATCACTTTGATAAACAAACTTGACGGTTCTTCGTCGAATCAGACTCAGGTACAAAACAATGGTCCATGTTTTAGTTTCAATTCCAGTTTGTTAATGTGTTAAGTTCTTCATTTTATTGCATCGCAATCTTTATTTAGACCATGATATTGTATTACAAGTGTTGAAAACCGTTTAGGAAGGGCCATAAATTGGAAACAATAGTTGAGTGGTGGCGAGGGTGGAATTTGCTAAAATTGAATTTTCACCATCTATGAAGCGTGAAACTTGGCTAACCCCTTCTATCTCAATGATTAAAAAAAAATATTACTGAAGCCGATTTCATTGTTCTGCATCAAACATTCTTGTACGTCATATACCACCAGGTGACGGGTTTTAAGTATCCATATTGACGGCAGTATTGATTTTGGATTTTAGCCTGTTTCTTATTTTTCATTGTAATTTTATTTGTAAATGTGTCAAAGACTCAAAATCCCAACTTCGAGACTACAAGTATACACTTATACTTGAAATAGCATAAACTAAAGAAGTGATTGATCATCAGGGAATTGCAAATGCTTTAAAATGGGTGAAGGAGATGAAGGAAATGGAAGACGTGTTAAATGAGAAAATAAGCTACCTCAGCGGGTTTGCTGCAGCATTTAAGGATCAAATTCACACTGACATTCAAGTCAAACCTGGAGATAATGGGCCATCTGTACCTGCACATAAAGCATTACTGGTATGCAAATGGCTTCAACTCCCAATCCCCATCAAAACAATCAATAGAAAATGACTTTAAGTAAGAACTATATCACCATTCAGGGCAGGAACTGCCAAATTTCTGCAGGAGGTACGACAAAATGTTTAGCAAGAACTATATGTAGATCAATACCCACAGTAATTTTGTCAAATTACTCCTCTGTGATTTGAATAGTTAAAACATTTTAAGGCTGTGTTAAGTTTAACCTTCAGGTAATGCCGTGAAAGGGTATTAAAACTTGAAGGTTGTCATTGTAATTATCGAAAAAACATGGGACGAGGACATAACTTTTATTTTGAAAAATGTTGCAAAAGTTGAACACATTTCAGTATTTGCCTATGATCACACTTTATATTGAAAATGTAACAAATATTATTCTAATTGAGCAAGTCCTATTTTGATACTGCACAGGCATCAAGATCTGATATTTTCAGAAACATCTTGGATTCTGATGGATGCAAAGCTCCACCAAACGACACGATAACACTTAATGAACTGAACCATGAAGAAGTCAAATCTTTGCTAGAGTTCCTATACAGTGGAGATTTGCCCAAAGAAAAGGTGGAAAAGCACGTTTATTCATTGTCAACTGCAGCGGACAAGTATGAAATACCATTTCTCCAAAAGTTTTGTGAGCAGCAAATGCTTGGCTCCTTAACTTCATCCAATGCTCTTGATATTCTAGAAATATCAGATTCTTGTTCGAATCAATCATTAAAGGAGTCAGCCTTGAACTTTATCGTTAAAAACTTGGAAGACGTAGTTTTCGCAGCAAGATTTGATGAATTTGCACTTAAGAATCCTCATCTAAGTGTACAGATTACGAGGGCTTCAGTCATGGACATAAAGAACAAAAAGGAAGGGGTTTCACTTACAAGGGTAAACATTTTACAGTAAAGCTTGTTTATATTTCTCTATATTTCATTGTAGATGTCTTATTCTATTCTTCTTCCAAGAAAAGATTTTTCTACAACTATGTCATCAAAAGCTCTTTTATTAAAAATATGGGATTCCGACCTGCTTGTTTTGGACAGTCATAAAAAACGAGGAAAGAAAGTCCGCCGATAAATTATATGCCCGGAATACATTATTAATTTGTGATACAATTTAGTATTTGGACATAACTTTTGCATACAATGTCGAAATTAGACGATTCATGAGGCTACGTGTAGATAAAAGAAAGAGATACAATTTTAATATTGGAAGTTTTGGTAAACTTTGTGCCTAAATATGACGAAACGTCGTATGAGATGAAAACACACGTGCCCTGTTGTAAATAAATAACTCATTATATGAAACTTAACAATATCTTCAGCGTTTGAATAGAAGAAAAAAGACAATAGAGGAAGGAACGAAACATAGAAAAGCAGAGAAAAACAAAATGCAACCCTGGTCCTTTGTTTATGCAATTCTTAAGCTTCAGATTTCGTAGAACTCCAAAAATGGTAGTGGTTTTCTTCATTTTGCTGTTAGTTGTTGTTCAAGATAGTAGCAGCAGAAGTTAGGTGGGCAGTTTAATACTATAATCATTTTTATTCTACCATTCATGTACGTTATGTTTAAAAAGAACAATATATCATCTTTGAGTAAACATGTAATTGAACGTCTATCAAATGAGAAAAGTTGGGAATATATGATGAATTAATAACATGAGATGGAATGATGGCACAAATAATATTTTATATTTTTATATCGGGATTGAGGATTGAGTATATATGATAGAATTAAATGATTAGATAATTGGACGAGCCAGAAATTGATCTGGGCTAGTGGATGACATATCTGGTCCAGATATCGATGATATGGACCGGTGATTCTTTCATGTAGGCCAGTGGATGATACATGTGGTCTGATGATGGTTGACGCATTGCGATGCATTTAACATTGAAATGATGAGATGTGACAAATTGGTATTGTACCTTGCTTTATTCATAAACTATTAATGTGGTTTTTTTTTTACACGATAGTTCCGAGGTTGAAGGAGTAACGTATGATTATTGTTGAGTTATTTTGATGAGATGTTTATGATCTGTGTAATTTTTGTTTGTGTTTTGATAAGAATGTACTGGACGTAAATCACTTTTTTATGAGTTTGTTTTTCAGGAGACAGAGCAGATGCTAACGTACGAGCCAGAGTTAGATTGGTTATGAAACCACCTTCTTCCTTTATCTGAGAGAATCCATATAGTGCTTCCTCCCATTAGAAACATTGAGAATAAGCTGCCACTCATGTTGTTTGTAACGCTACATCTCTACGTGTCTTTCTATGAAATATTTTCTCTACATTTTCAAGATACTTTCGCACATCAAACACTACCATAGCCATCCTACAATCTGAGAATTTCAGATATGCATGTGTTAAATGGATAGGAATGTATTACATGATTGAGTTACACCAATAAGTTATCATCAGCAAAATCAGACTTGAACACATGCCCATGAATTTCTCTTGCTTCCAGTAGTTCCTCCTCCTCAGCACAGAAACGGAGCTGATCAACTTCAATGACTATATTTATACCCATGGACAGGCTCAGCAAGGCATGGAAGAAGTCACCAGCTCAAATTAAAACGTCCAATTACGCGTTGATCATTAACTTCAACGTAAAACGATCAACCGGCAAGTATCATTTGGTTTTCACTCACTTGATTCCAAACCAAGAGTCTGATTACTAACTGAGATATTAATCACCATGAACGATGGTTTCACTTGGGAATTCTGTCAAACATCTCATTGAAATGCCTCTTCCCAAAATTGGATCGGTTATTTAATTCCCATCCACCACAAAATCTGCTTAAAACTATAGTTTATACAACCCAATAAACAAATCTTGAGGGCTGTGAATCTTTTACTTTCCCTCAACCCATGGCATCAAATACTGAAAAATAACCCGCTCTAAAAGAAATACTGAGATGTCAAAAAAGGAATGAACATTGACAGAAAAGAATTTGGGCTTTTCAGGCTAATGATATTTAAAAACTTATTATTTGAGTGATATTTAGATTGAGAGATGATTGTGAGGGTAAGGATAATGGGTTTATATAGGTGCACAAACCCTTCATTGAACAATTTCATGCCAATTTTTATTCCTACCATTGTTGAATTCCAAGGTATGCCATCGTCCAAGCTACCATAGCAACAGTACATCTTCTGGAAGCAGCCACCTACGAAACCACAGTCCAATAATCTGATATATTAAAGCTATAGATAGTAATGTTTTTTTTATTGAAATATGACTGAATGTTCATGCCAGACGTCTATATGCGTCTAATATGAAGCAAAATTGCTATGTCTGCGATTTAGCTGTAGGGGTTTTGCAATTTTAGTCATTTACTTATGCTGTTGTCATTTTTGTCTCGTCAATATTGCCTGTCCTACACATTTGACCAGTTTAGCCAAAAATTGGTTGTCTCGCCTTTATATTTTCCCTAATGAATAGCTAAGATGCTCTGCTTAAAACAATATTAGCTGAATCTTTATACCCAAAAAATCAAGTTATGAGCTTAAAGATTAAGTTATCGCGCAGAATCGTGCTGAAAGTTGGTGAATTGTCACCCGAAACTCCCATTTTGGATTTTAAAACATGGTCTATCATAGATATGCTTAGCTTCTAATTGATACACACGCATCAATTTGTTCACTCAATCTTTCTAGAAGTTTAGGAAGGAGAAGTCATAATCGAAGTTCACATCGACTTATGTCTGTCCAATTAATGGTTGAACCATAAGAAAATGGTTATCAATTTTTTTATTTTTTTATATTTTTTCATTTGCAAAAATAATATTTTGCGAATATATGTATGCTTCTACTTCATGGAGGAAGTAAGGTGATTCCTTGACCATGATTGATAATCAATCAAGCCTACCACCCTCCTCTCTTCACCTGATACAAGGCAAACGAGGTACCCGTCAACCTGTAGATCTCAATCTAGCGATGGCACGTGGAACCAATGTGGTATTTACCAGACTATCTAGTTAATAAAGTATGTTTATTAGCAATTTTGTGAGATGTAATATGTTTATTAGCAATTTTATGTGATGTTTGAAGGTATTGCTATTATTATAGACCTGTTTTATTTCGTTTTTACATATATTAGAATTTACATTTACTTGATTCATTGATGAGATGCAGGATACAACTAAAGGGTGACAGGCTTTATAATTTTTATGAATCCTCTTGCCCTTAATCTTTTATGGGTATTTATGGGCCGGTACCATTTGGTGTACAAGAATTCAATATAGTCTACCAAAAAACAGCAATTCATTTAAGTCTATTTCATGTTGAAAAGACATTAATAACCCTCACGCGGTCACTGTAGCACGTGCATCGTAAAATTCTGAAATTTTTTTTTGCCAAAAAAATTTCACCACAGACTGAAATCGTGCCTCAAAATCAATTTTAGTGCATCCAATGTCAAAAATCATGCACCACCATGTTAAATTATCGTACACCAACACCCCCCCCCCCCCCCCCCAAACATACACACACACAAACACAAACACAAACAATTACAAAAATCAAATGCACCACCTAGATAAAAAATCGTGCACCCAATTAAAAATATTGTGCAACAATATGTTAAAAACTCGTGCACCAAAGATTAAAACTCAATTCATGCAGAATTAAGTGAAACTTTTTCTAAAAATTCTCTCAAACAAGAACACGAAACCCACAAAACCTGAGCTCAATGTGGCAAGCAGATTGGAAATTAAACTTACTCAAAGTTAGAAATAAAATGGATTTTTTAAAAAAATTGAGTGTTACCTATCTAAAACAAGAAATTCCAGGTTCGTCAGTGGTGCCAATAGAAATTTAGTGCTATTGGGTTAGATCGGCTCGAGAAGACATTTCCGTGCATAGGTCATAATATGCAAAATTACTCCTGGATTAAAAGTTATGGCCGTTTTAATTTTGGCCGACAAACAATACAGTTATATTCAAAAGTTGTTGCATGATCTTTGTACATTGTTGCACGATTTTGGTACATTAAGGTGCATTTGATTTTTAGCATGATGGTGTACTTGAATTTTGTAATGTTGGTGCACGATTTTTAATCTTTTGGTGCAAAATTTTTTAATACTGTGATGCACGATTAAACATTGATGCACTAACATTGAAAAATCGTGCACCATAATTGCATAAAAATCGTGCACCATAATTACAAAATAACGTGCATCAATGTCCAAAAATCGTGCACCAATTCACAAAATCATGTCCAATGTACAAAAAATTGTGCATCAATGTCAAATTTTAGTGTATCAATGTCCAATTTTAGGTTGATGCAGGTACATGGTTAAAAAATCGTGCACCAAATGTATGAAATTCTGAGAAATTTTGCCCATGATGCACGATTTTTTTGCCCCAAAAATTCTTAAAGTTTTGTCAAGTGCTGCACGATTCTGAATTTTTTGAAAGTGAAATCATGCACCAAACTTCCCATGATGCACGATTTTTTACCCATGATGTACGATTGTCAAGTGATGCACGCATGCACCATTCTTCACATCATCCCACTTTTGCTCGAATCCCGAAATCCTCCATTATTCAAAACTCAAAAAGCAGACCAAATTTAAAAAATAAAAAATAAAAACAAAAACCATGCATAATGAAGAATGGAAAAATTATCCCCTTCTAGGGATTATTATTCGTTTGTCCAAAAAAAATTTCCTTGCAAGCTCAATTTATCCATTTTTTGTGTGTTCAGATCTTATTTCAGTTTTAATTTATTTTTTAATGAATAGAGAGCTTCGCGCCTCGATTGATGCTACGACTGCTAATGGGGGACGGCAAACAACCACCGCGTGTGGCGCCGTTTGAGAGCTTCGCGCCTCCGTTGACGAGGCCTGCTCTCTGCCGATGGAGGTGGCGGAGGAGCTTCGACACATGAGGGAGGTATAGTCGGCGGACGAGACCCGCGTATTGTGTCGAGGAAGAAGATGATGGATAATAAGTTTGGGAGATGGGTGTGAGGGGTATTTTCGTCTTAATAAAAAACTTAACTACATAAATACTTAAAATATGGACCTATTTGAATTATGTTTTTGGTACCGAGAATTGTTATGTAATTTTAAAATTTACCTGGATTTAGTTGAATTATTGTTTAGTTATTGGTACAATTTTACAATTTCCTCTATTTTTTATCCATGAATTTAAGTCAATGGGCTGGGCTTAAAGTTTTGAACCCGACAATATTACGATCTGGCCTGCTACGGGTTGCCATTACATGGGCCAGTTCCTGGTGCCCGATATGAAAACAATTGGATCCGGGCCAACATTATCAGCGGGATGTGATACTGGGCCTAGGTTGGGCCTACGTTCTGGGCCAGCTATTATTAATCAAGGTAGTAGGCCGACTTGATTCCATCAGGTTGCCCACTTTATACGTTTTATAACAATGATGATATATTATCCGGTATATATAAAAAATATTAAATGATTGAATAAAACTTACAAATAAATTTTTCAACATCTAAATTTAAATATGAGTTGTACTCATCAAAAAAATTGAACTCGACTTTGGATCATATTAGAGTTTATAAACTCTAAAGAAATTTATGTGAAAGAAATTCTAAGATCAGCCAAACATTAATATGAAAGATAGGTGGAAAGAAAGAAAGACTGCACGAACAAAGAGTTATTGTAAGTGATGAAAATACAAAAAAATGGATTCTATGATGGTTTTTCTGCTCTTCCCAAAAGATGAAGTTCCTTAAGTTTGGTAATTTGGCTTCACCATCTGCAAGATTTCATCGGTTTACCGAGAAAAAGGTTTAACAAGATACTTTTCTCGAAAATTTGAGTGGAAACTGCCTTTGGTAAATCAGCAAATAATGGATAAGGAGTCCTTGAATATGGCTCTTTTTATTTGGATAGTCTGTATTGTTGTTTCCGGGACCATTCTATTCATGGTCACGACAGTCAGCCAAAAGTTCATGATAAAAATCCGAGTTAAAGACTGCATCTAAAAACGATAAGGTAAATAATTACAATGGGATTGTTTCAAGAAAAGGATTCAAGAAATAATACACTTGTCGAATTTACTTGTAATAAAAAAATTATTATAATGTTTTGTTAGTTGATATTCAAGGAATTGACTTGCTTAATTTTAATAAAGGCAAAAGCAAAACCATTCTTTCTTGGGATCGGTGAACAAACAAAGATATATATACTAACATGTTTAAAAGACCCACCAAGTTTCGAACAAACAAAAATATATACTAACAAATATATCTGCCTAGTGCCCACCAAGTTTTGAGCTCGAGTTCTATTAGTCAAATCCAATCTACTCACCGCTTGACCAGAGGACAATGTTCGTTGACCTTGTAGTAACATGATATATAGTAACTACTATTTGAGGGAAGGAATATGTAGATTCTGAACGAGAATGTTAAACCACTCACTCCCAAAAAATCACAGAGGGATGCTTGGTTCGATGTCAATAATCAAATTCTGAACGTTTTATTGTGTTTGTACTGTAGGATCGAGCGCTTACCGCTTTACCAATAACTATAATTAAGGGTAATGACGCGACATCAATCTTTTCAACCATACACTGGCACAAGCGCCACGTGTTCGACCGATCACAAAGCAGAGGCAATTGTTGAACCCCAACAATCCCTCCCCCAATAATTGCACTCTTTGCAACTCATGGGAATCGAACACGCGACCTTGGCTCTGATACCAATTGTAGGATCGAGCGCTTACCGCTTTACCAATAACTATAGTTAAGGGTAATGGCGCAACATCAATCTTTTCAACCATACACTGGCACAAGCGCCACGTGTTCGACCGATCACAAAGCAGAGGCAATTGTTGAAACCCCAACATGTACCAACATCCTAAACGAATTTATCACTTTGCATTAGTAATAAGATGGAGGTCAGAAGATGTATTAATTGCAAGAATGATACCTATAAACTGAAAAAATGAATGCACGTTGTGGTGGTTGTTTTTCTTCTCAATATCAACTTTTTGGCTCAATGCACTGTGTGGTCTTAACTTGGGATACAAGAGGTCGGAACGCCCACCTATAGGGGTCCGATTATGTATATCTGTCGCAATTGGCGCACCTGCATTTGCCGGAATTTACACAACTCTTAGCCCTCTTGGTAAACAATAGGAGTCTGAGATAGATGAAGAATCAAAATTACGGTTACAATTGATGATAGTGCCAGAAAAAATCAGTCGAGAAAGATCTTTCTTAAAACGATTCTCATTTGCAATGAGAGATGAAGAAAGAACCGTTGAGACTCGACCCCAATGGAGCGGAGAAATTCTTGATTTTTGTGACATTTCTTTAGCTTACTTGTCATTATTCTGTAGTTTCTGTGTGCTTGGATGGAACATGCAGAGACTCGGGTTTGACATGTGATACCCCCTAAATATGAAGACACCACCTGATGAGCCGACCTGATCCGACGTGTATTACTTGACCTTCCTCAAAAGCGATATTGACGTTATTATTTGCATTGAAGACACATGGAGGTATTGCTCACCTCCTATTGTTATCAGAAGGTAGTCACACTTTTTGGTGATATCAGCATGTATGTTCACATTGTTACTTCTCTTCTATTCTGCTTGGATCCCTTTTGGAGTTCTATCTCGCAGTTGCAGTCGTTAACATAGATAACGATATAGTAAGAGCTGCCCTAGGAGTCACTCGGATTTTCCTTTGTTTATTTGGGTTACTCTATGGTGGATTTTGGAGGATTGAGAACCGGGAACCATATGATGTTGTAGAGGACAAGTTTTGCAGGAAACGGGAGACAGGATGCCTATCTCCTCGTTGCCTCGTGAGGATGGAGAATTTGAGTTTAGGTCTGGACATAACTCCCCTTCTCGGAACAGCCCTTCTCCTCCATCGCATGCCAATTCAATAAGATCTACTATAGTCAGGGACTCAGGGGCGAACCTACGTGGGCTTGAGGGGGGCAGCTGCGCCCCTCAAAAATATTAGTTATTAAATATTTTGTTACAAGCAATTTCACAAACATGGTCTACTGGTCTATGTGTAAGGGCCAGTGCTTTAAAATCTTTAAGCGAGAGTTCAAGAGTTCGAATCCCTTTGAGAGCAAGGGCCTCTATGTGTTTGTTTATAATATTTTTTGCCTTACAAGGCAGCTTAATTTCCTTCCAAAACAAAAAAAATGATTATTATATATTTTCTTCTTAATCATTTTAAGACAAACTTAGTTCAATATGATCATTTTCGTTAAAAAATTTTGAATAAGCATCGCAACAATTGTCTTGCCTACAAAACAAATGATTTCTCAACATGAAACAATACCTTTTTATTATTCCTTTCATTTTCATCATGAATAAGATTTAGTTGTGTAATAATTTGTAATTCACCAATGGACAAATATGATCTACTGGTCTATCTGTAAGGGCCAGTGCTTTAAAATCTTTAAGCGAGAGTTCAAGAGTTCGAATCCCTTTGGGAGCAAGGGCCTCTATGTGTTTGTTTATAATATTTTTTGCCTTACAAGGCAGCTTAATTTCCTTCCAAAACAAAAAAAAATGATTATTATATATTTTCTTCTTAATCATTTTAAGACAAACTTAGTTCAATATGATCATTTTCGTTAAAAAAATTTGAATAAGCATCGCAACAATTGTCTTGCCTACAAAACAAATGATTTCTCAACATGAAACAATACCTTTTTATTATTCCTTTCATTTTCATCATGAATAAGATTTAGCTGTGTAATAATTTGTAATTCACCAATGGACAAATATAAAAAAATATTAATAACTTGTCAAAAAATATATAACCATAAAGTATTCACTTGTCACATCCTAATAACTATATCCCAAAGAAGAATGTGTCTCTTAAATATGTAAAGAACCTGCTCTCGTCGTTCTTGAAATTGAGCAAGTTCATTCCTTGAATATCAATAATACAATTAAATTCGGTAAGTGTGTTATTTCTTGAAATTAAGCAAATCTATTTCTTGATATAATCGTATTATAATTATTTAGCTAACAGTTTTTACCTATAGTCTTTAAAATGGAATGTTTATCATGAACTTTTGGCTTAAGTTTTATGTAATTAACTTTTGCTGCCACCCCCCCTCGGTTATATTCCTATATGCGCCCCTGACTATAGTCCAGAATGTGTCTCTTAAATATGTAAAGAACCTGCTCTCGTCGTTCTTGAAATTGAGCAAGTTCATTCCTTGAATATCAATAATACAATTAAATTCGGTAAGTGTGTTATTTCTTGAAATTAAGCAAATCTATTTCTTGATATAATCGTATTATAATTATTTAGCTAACAGTTTTTACCTATAGTCATTAAAATGGAATGTTTATCATGAACTTTTGACTTAAGTTTTACGTAATTAACTTTTGCTGCCACCCCCCCCTCGGTTATATTCCTATATGCGCCCCTGACTATAGTCCAGAGTGGCATCTCTTTTTAATACAAGAAGAAAGTAGTTTACAAGGTAAAAGATGAAACCATGATTCCTCCTGGCCCTTCCATTAAACAAAGAGATGACAATTTTTGAAGTGCCGCTTTGATATATAGTATGTGGATACAAAAAGAGACTAGTTGTGCGAGTGCTGAATTGGTGAGTGCAAGTGCATATGCATTGGTGTTTCTTTTAGTAGTACTAGGTTCTCGTGGTTGCTTCAATAAAGTCTCTGAAAGTCATCCCCTTGGAATGATCATAACATGGCCTTAAATCACATTCTTTGGCCTCTCGTGCGTCGTATGCCTGCCTACTTTTTTTGAAACATTTCCAGTCGTTTTGGTAGACGACGATGGAATTGTTAGAGCTGATGTTCCTTTTAGAAGGGCATAATCTAAGTATATTGTTCATGCTTGGATGGCGACTCAAGATCAGCCTCATGAAAACCTTATATTCGCTAAGGAGGTTCTACCACGCGAAAATGCTCTTTAATGGAACTTTATTTTAAAACTCGTTTTCTTCTTCTTCTACTGGTAAATTAAGGGCATTGCTTTTGTTGTAGTTTAAGGTTACTTCTTCTGTTTATTTCTCCGTTGAAAGTAGGGGCTCTTTCAGTTTCTTAGTAAGAATGGGTAACATTATTCTGCCTAAACTGGAACGATGCATGTTCTCCCCATATGGAAAAAATTTCAAATACTAGATGTAGCCTTTCCTGAAAAGTCTCCCTACAATATATCAACTTTTGCCTCCTCGACTTGCTTTGCTCCCTCTTCACTAGTTTTCTGGATGTCACTAGATAGGACCAAATCTGCGTGAAGGAACTTCCACCTCCCTGAAGGAACCTATCCGATCACTCAACCGACGTGGGGTCTTTTCAAGTTCCCAATATGAATTGTTTACGGCCATAAGTTGGCTGTGAGTGTTATCTCGTGACTTGGATCTGGAACATCAGGTGTGTGCGTGTGCAAAATATTGGAAAAAAGGAAATGGATGATATGTGTTCCCATAGGTGTCTGGACAAGGAGACACCATTAGAGTCCCCTACTACTTTTAACTCCTTCCGTTTCATCTTATTCTCCGTATCTTCTGACTCACGTTGGGCAAACTTGTGCCAGGAGTTTTCGGTGAATCAGTCGTGATTTTTCGATGCCAGATTAACAAGTTTATCAATATAAACTTGCATCTTAGCCACATCTACCCATACTCACCCGACTGGGCCTTCATCTCTGCTACGGGTCGAGGTGGAAGCAGTGTTGAAACCAAACACATTGAACGCCTTGTATGGAGATTAGATTTAGTTGTGCAAAGCAAAGAAACGACAGAAATAAGTATGCCCTCATTTTGCATACAGTAAATTTTCATTTCCTGCATCAGATTAACCATGTATGAAGGACCCTAATAACAAAGGATATGGTAAAAGAGTGCAAGAGAACGTTACTGATAAGAAACATAAAATCATCGTGCTGGAATAACAAGCATCATCCTAAGTAGATACAAAACAAATGAAATTGCAGCCACGATAAGAACTTCCTCCTCTACTTAAAACAAGAGTCCAACGACTACGACACAGCAATTCTAACTCCTACAAGACGTGAGATAATCAGCACAAAAACCAGATAATGATAGCTCTAGAACAGAACCTTACTATCAACAACCAGATGCCACAGCCTATGAATTTCTTGATCCCTTAGCTTCCGGTCCATCTGAACTGCCATGTGCTACGTTCGAGCTTCCCTTGACATCAGATCTGGCTGTGGCACAAGTGTCGGGTTTATCTTGCTTATTTACTCCACGTGTATCGGTGGGACCAGATTTTGAAGAGGGAAGACTGTTGCCTCCAAGATTGACTTCGGTTTGTGCTGGATGCATGCCATCGGTGGGTCCAATATGTGCTTGTGCAGCATGCGGGTGGGGAGGTGGTTGTGGCAATTGCTGCCGCAGATCTTGCATTTGATGTGGTGAATTGAATGGTGCTCGTGTGGGGAAAATACCTGCTTGCTGAGCCATGGCTGCAGCTTGAGGATGTGGCACGTAAAATGGGCCTTGTTGCATAGAAAGATGTGGAGTAATCTGTGCACATGGCAAAGTATAAATGGCAAAGTATAAATAGGAATTAAGAAGTAATGCCATAAGTAAATTTGCATCAAGCTGACTCTAAATGATACCTGAGGAGGCATTGCTGGTGTCGGAGGTTGTGCATCAGCAATTGCGGCCAAATACATCAAATTCTTTTGAAGTTGAGCCTGATACCTGATCATCAAGATAATACTGAATTAAAAGTTTCTTAAACACAAGCACTCAGTTGTCAAGAAATCAACAAGCAATAGAAAATTTGGGGGTCATATAACTCCTCTTTAGGAGTTTCATTTGAGAGAGCCATACAACACCATAATGCCAGTTTCGAACAGCCATGTGCACTCAAAGAAGCTCACAGATGCACAAACAAAGACGCAGAAAAAGGGAAGGATTTTGTATCCATGATACGACAGTTCGAACTGATCACCAAGACTATATATATACAGCGGAAAACAAGAAGTAAATGCAATGCGTAATGGTGAAAATTGCAGCTAAAGTAATTGCATAAACGCACTTGCCAGGTGAAGGCAAACAGGAAAAAAAAAAACTCACTTACTGGGCACACTCGGCAAGCTTACCAAGATTTTGATTGTCCAATATCGCCAATATTAACTTCTTGCTCTCATCAAGGTACTGCATCAACAGTTGGTGACAATGTTGCATATCAGAATGCAAATCATGTAATTTTTTTGCAAGAGAGTTCAAGTATGACGAAATATAATTCATATGCGTATTTCCATATATGGAACAGGCACTAAGAACAAAATCGAACACCAGGTAACTCTACTGTAAATTCACTTTTACAAATCCAGTGATCAGCCAAGAAACGAGTATACTCTACCATTGAATATGGCAACTTATTTCTATTAATTTAAACTGCGCCACCTCATGAATGGCTCCAAAAAGGTGAAGTTCACTTCCAGAGCTAGAAAACTGTCTTCCATGTATTACTTGATCAATTGGACTGTCAGATGTTCAAAACCTTGATCTTTGAAATTTGACACAATGGAATCAAATTTCCCCTATTTCATCAATTCTTCATTATAAACTTATATTTTTGAATTTACCATATTAGAAAACTTGGGAAGAAAGTTAATTGGATAATCACTAGTTATAGATAATATTAACCTATACTGTTATACTAAGAAGATTAGAAACCGTTTTTTGCTCTTGAAAAGAAAAAAACTATTGGAAATTTAATCTACCTAAAATCATAGGCATATGATTGACGAAAATGTGCTTTTTCCAGCGAAAACCAAAAAGGAAGGTCACCAATTCATAAAAATGACTAATTTAGATCTTTACAACGGCCCAAAAAAAATTCAAGGGAAAATGAGAAATACCTTCTGAATCTGTTCGGTGGTGATGTTGGTAGGGAGAAATGACTGCATGACTGGAAAAATTGGACCTGGTTGCAGCATCTCCACAGATTTCCTGCTTAATTAAACGCACTACCCTTATATTTTACAATAAAGAAAGGCAAAAAAAAAAAAAACCTCAAGTCCACAAGATAGAAATCTCTACACCAATTTAAACTAATCAGATGTGACAAGATACTGTGTTATTTTGAACTGCATCGAGAAGGAGAAAAGAACTGAAATTTTTTCCTTCTAACATTAAGAGGAAGGCCCAAGTATTTCTGTAAACATTTTTACGCCGTGCTCGGAGGGAGATTCCTGCCAAATGAAACTTGTTTTAGCAGATCACAGAATTTTGCTAATCATATGTTTAGACATGTGATGATGAAAGATGAAAATGGTAGCTTTACTAGAAAAAAAATATAGTAACTGTTTTGGAAGACGCAGAACAGCAAATGCTCCCGTCTTTATCCATAAAAATTAAAAAATGTGGCAGGACTGAAACATGGGTGTTCTATATTATTATCAAATAGACAAATATCACACACAAAAAAATCAAACAGCTTTTCTTGAATGGAAATATCACTTTATCTGAAATCCTTCATGGTCAAATTGGTATAGTTCTATAGTTTTGTATCTAGATGAACGGATATAAATATGAGGACATGGATAGCACACATACACATAATTTTAAAAACATTAGAACACTGAAACGAGCACGACACAGCTATTTTACATATGTGTATATATAAATACACTTATATATAATTATACATACATAATTGCAACTAATTATACATACATAATTGCAACTTGTCTAACACCAAATTACCAATGGTTTCAAGTGCTTCCAATATCTATTTTTCTATCATCTCTGAATTCGAATTCGACATAGTGTTTCAACTAAAAATAAGTAAATACCGTATACATCTTAACAGTTTTTATAAAAGTCCCAAGCTATTCGACTATCTTCAAAATAAGATCGCTGACCACATTAGATACTGCATCCATATTTTGTTTTTAATCGACATGTATCCACGATGTATCTCAATATCTGACTCAGTTGCGGTTTTTTAGAATATCCGCGTACTATTTCTCATTTGGAATCAACGAATTTACTGCTCCAAAAACAGTAGGCTGAAATCATCATAAAAATTCATACAAATTTCAAACCAAAAAATCACGGAATAAACTACTTAAGAATTAAGAGCCAATTCAAAAGGGGTTAGAGTTTATAAAAAAAATTATGCTTTGTTGAGGGGAAAAAACAAAATGGTTCTCCCCGTTTTTTCGAAACAGTTCGAGTTCTACAAATGCAAGAAGAAATACAAAGGTAACAAAATCTGCTCAAAATAAAACCTAATCGAAAACCCCAAATTTAATCCCCTGAATTCGGAAACCCTAATTCCAGAACCGAAAATTACTCACATAATGGATGAAAGACTGAAACTGCCTTGCACACCCGAGTAAGAATACTGAAGTGCAGCAGCCGAACGAAGTTTGGAGCAACGGCAAGTTGTTCTTGGTTATGCTGTACTAATGTTGCGGGATGAAGAATATGAGAGGGTGTGTTCAGAGTGATGGGCGTGCTTGGTGGAGGAAGCTATGCAGCGGTGGAGATAGTGGCGGTGACGGAGGTATGAAACTCACAGAAAAAGAAACGTGGTATAAGTGCCAGGAATAATAATAATAATAATAATAATAATAGTAATATAATATTAGTCGTTCAAACTCGGGCTTGTATTAAACCCGTCCCGGTATGAAACTCACAGAAAAAGAAACGTGGTATAAGTGCTAGGAATAATAATAATAATAATAATAATAATCATTGTAATATATTATTAGTCGTTCAAACTCGGACTTGTATTGAACCCGCCCAACCGGGCGGGTCTGAACCCGCTTCAACCGGGTTTGGAAGCGGGGCGGGACGGGTCCTGGGATTGGGTGAACGCGCCCGGACCCGTCCCGCTATACATTTTTAATTTTTTAAAAAAAAAATATAATATTGATTATACATTTTACTTCTTTGATTGAACAATAAAGTGTCATTATTTAATTTTATATCAAAATTCATGTGTTCATGTTAAAGAAAAGTTGGACATTTTGAAGGAAATAAGAGCAAATTAATAAATATTTAGTAGTTTAAAGATAGTTTTACAATGCTTATTATAAATATTTACTAGAGAAAACATGAAATTTAATCACAAAACTCAACTTTTGTGTTGCAAAATTGATTTCTAGCTAATTTTTTTTAAAAAATAAAAAAACTGGAATCGGGGCGGGGCGGGTAAACCCGCCGGGTCGCGGGTCTGTGCGGGGCGGGGTAGGTCCGGGTTTTATGTGTAGCTGAGCGGGTTCTAAGATTTGTCAAACTCGTCTTATACCCGACCCGTTATCATTCCTAATTCCAACCTCCAGGTCACTTTCCACCTAAAATTGTACGATGGGACACGATGGGACTCGCCAATTCATTCTCATAAATATATGTGTGTGTCTCTCTCAAAATATTGGCAGCAGATTTAGTATCTACAATAGATATTTTATCTTCGATTTATAAATGAACACTTTATTTTATGTGATTTTAAAAATAAATATTTTATTCTCTTTTAAAATATAAAATATATAAAAAAAATATTTTAAATATATTTATAAGCTACGGAGGATAAACTATCTATGTTTACAAATCATCAAAGGTAAACTGTTTATTTATCAATACAAATAGGGTAAATTATATATTTTTAAATCATAATATAGTGTAATCTGTCTATTTAAAAAGTGAGAATTCGTTGTTAATAACTTTTTTATGTAATTCTTTAATATCTTAGACATTAAGGAAGGCTATCTTATTGTAGCTTTTTGGTAAGTATATTATTTTTTTAATTATAATATTTTCGTATTCATGTTTAAATAAGAATATTTTTTTATGACTTGGATCAGAGTGGATCGCAAATCCAATTGAATAATATCTTATTTTTTTAGTGTAAATTTATATAAAATCCCTATCTTCAAATATAACTTTAATACTCTTTCGTATATCAAAAATTCTTTATTCTAACTCTCTATCATACTTCTTTTCTTTATTCCAACTATCTATTAACCTTAAAAGACATAAAACTCTTACTTTAATTGCATAAAACTCCCTAATGCTTTTACGATTTTACAAAAACACCTAAAATCTCATTTTTTCAATAAACAACTCCTAATAAGAGGTACGTAAATGCATGGGCCTTAATGGTATTATATGAACATGAGATCCTTCGGTTTCTGTCATCTTGAGAGACCCAAGAGCATAATTTTGCAAAGGACTCATGGTTCATGATAAATTTAAGCCCTAATATTCCATTATTATGTAAAATTAAATAACAGGTCCATCATGCTTCTGTATTACAATAAAATTTTAACAAACTGAAATATACCATTTTGATCATAACGGCACCGGGTGAGATGGGTTGCAAAGCCACCAATAAAAAATTTACTGCCACCAGACTATTTTACGAATGGCTCCTCATCATCCAACATCAGCCCTCAGGTGAGGTTAGTCTGTCAGTTATCAAACTCCTTCAGAAATCGCACAGCACTACCCTTAATTCGTTTCCTACCTTATGTCGTAAGATATAATCAAGATATAAGAAAGATTTAAAGAAATCTGGGATATAGATGGGCAACGGCCTTGTTTTTATTCTATAAATATTTATAATATCTATTACATCAAAACTTCTCCTTTTGGGAAGAGACAGATTTGTTTAGCCTCTCGTATAACCGAGGCTCGACTGAAGAACACATAAACTAAAATACATCACAAAATTACAAATGTTTATGAAAATAGAATAAATATTACCAAGCTATGAAAGTTGAAAGATTACAAAGCTTGGGGACTACAATTTTTATTCTCAGAAAATTATGGAGAATTTTCGATGTCCTTAGCTCCCTGAATGAGTGCCCTTATATAGGCATAAATCCGGATTCCAAATCTTGATAATTGTTAGGTGCGTCTGTGAGTGCGGCTTAACTTTTACATGGTTTGGCATCTTTGTCTGGTTATGCCAACTTTTCTCGTGAGTGGTCCATTATTTTTGTCTGAGTGCATTGAACAGTTATCACGCTAATTTTTAATGGTCCACACATTTTCCTTTGTCGGTGAATCTTTACATTATTGGTTTTTGTGGTCCCCGAGCTTTAGAAAAACGAACTTTCTTGTCAGCAGGTCATTTTTCTTTTCCTGGTTGGCGTGACGCGGAATTATTAATGGTTACGCCAACCCGGTTCGCCTGATAGGAATAATAATGGTCATACCAACTCGATTGGCGTGACCATTATTTTTCAGATGGCCACGACGCCAACCGAGTTGGCGTGTCCTATTTTTAATATATACACACCAACTTAGTTGACGTCTTCTATTAAAGACGTCAACCCAGTTGACAACTAAGATTATTTGAATAATTAGTTATATTTTGATTTATTTTGATAAATAGTTATTTATTTGAGGTTATTTAATTATAAAACATATAATTTAGTACTATCAATTACATATAAAAGAAAATAAGACAATTACAGCGGCATTTATTTTCTCACTGTAAGTTTCTTACCGTATTTTGTGTTTTTTTTTTGTATAAATATTGTATCAACTATTTCAATTTGCGTTCTCAACAAATTATTAATTAGGGTCTTGAAAAAATTAAAGGGAATTATAGTCTGGTCTCAATTCTCATTAAAAGTTGATTTTTTAAAAAATTAATTTCACCAGTGTTCTTCTTCTTTTCTTTTTTTTACAATTTTTTGTACTTGAATAATATCGCTTTTAATAATCAATTGAATCATGTTAAAGTACTATGATTTTATTTAACCATATCATTATTTATCTTAAATATTATATTTATTTTTCTAATTTATTAGAATTATTTTTACTAGAAATTGTTAAAATTTGTTGGATTGCCGTCACATTTAAAAGCTCGAGCATGTGGAAAGATTGAATAATTTATCATTTATTTTATAATACTATCCCACACTTGTGAGCCAGTTTTTTATTCCTCTTTTTTAGGTTTTTCATCAAATAAATATTTAATATGGATGAAGTTGTCGTTTATGAGTTGAACATAGGACATCGGCGTTATATGCTCTTATACCATGTTTGCTTGTCGTTTCATCTAAAAATCCGAGTTTGATTTATCATTTATTCACTAACAAAATTTATAAAAAAAACATATTTTAAAAAATATTAAAAAAAATAAGGGTACAGAAACAGAGAAGATAAAATTGAAAGAAGTTGCTTAGGCCCCAAGCAAAGCAAGACAGTGCACGAAGTCAAATTCAATCAAAAGACAAAACGTGTGGCTCAGGAAGCTTCACTCAACATAATCGCCACGTCTAAGAAATCTTCGACCACCCTTTCATTTGAGAAGGCTATAAATACCCCACCACATGTTCCATATTAAAAATTTCTTCACTTCATCCCCAATAGAACAGTGGATAGCTCAAGAAATTGCAAAAAAATAAATAAAAAATGGACAAAACAAGTTGGGTTTCAATTGAAGACTTGAAGGGAGGGCGATCTTTCTCGTGTACGTTGAAAGGTATGCTGATTTGATTCGAGTATGTTATATTTTTCGGATTTTTGTTAGCTTTTCTGGCATCTTTTATTTGAGTGAATTTCTTCTGTTAAGCTGCTTTGTTCATTATAGTGATGATTATTTGGATTTTGAGTGATTGTGAATATTTATTTTTCTGTTCCATCGTTCATTTCAACAAAAAAATTAAATTTTATGCGTAATTTTGGCTTTCAAAATTCATAAATCAACCGTTGGGATATATTAAACACATGCTGAAGATTGGGTAGCCAGGAGTCCTTTTAGTTCTGGCGTTGAAGATGTAAATTGAAGAAGGCATGCTTTGTTTTCCGTTTTCTTGATTTTTAGGTTGAGTTTACACACACTGACACGCTCATATACTTAATGAAATATCTTTTTATTTTGGTAAAGATTTGTGATATCCCTTTTTGTATAATTATACGAATCGACCCTTTCGAGTTATATATATACATGCATATCATCCTTCATGATTTTTTAGCATTTATTGAAATATTAATTAACGTGGAAAATATTTATCTTCTTGGTGCACAGAAACGGATATAAGCCCATCAAATCAAACTTCTAGCCCGGTGTCTCAACCTATGGATTTCACAAGGAAAATGAAATCAAGAAGCAGGAGGGACAAATCCAAAAGTGTAGCTGAGACTCTTGCAAAATGGAAGGAATACAATGATAAGCTCGACTCTCCTCAAACAAGCGATACGCTAGTGCGTAAAGCTCCTGCCAAGGGATCAAAGAAAGGGTGTATGAGAGGTAAAGGTGGTCCTCAAAACAATCGTTGCAATTACAGAGGCGTCAGGCAAAGGGTGTGGGGAAAATGGGTTGCGGAGATTAGGGAGCCACGTCGTGGAAGCAGGCTGTGGTTGGGAACTTTTAGTACAGCGAGAGAAGCTGCCCTGGCTTATGATGAAGCTGCATTGGCCATGTACGGCCCTTGTGCTCGGTTTAACTTTCCAACTCACAAAAATGATGACCAAGAGTTTTCTCTGTCTCCCGTTGGTTCAGCATCAGTCTATGCAAATTGTGGCATCTCTGAGGGGGGTGAGGCAAGCACGCAAATGGCAGCGGTGATGGAGGAAGTAAAGGAAGGACAACCAAATCAAGTAGTAGTGAGAGAGGAAGTAGGGAACGATATTTTTGAAGCTGATAAGCCTCTTCCCCATTTGGACTCTGTCCCTAACCATGCTTCAGGGCCTCGGATTGAAACTGGATCGGATAGTGTGTTTGTTGCAAATAGCAGCCTCCATCACGAAGATTCATCACACCAATTGCAGCATTGTTTTGAAGCCAAATTGCTTTGTGGTTGGCCTCACATGGAACATGAAACTTATTATGGATTGGATTTTTTGAGACCAGGTAGACAGGAGGATTGTAACTTTCCGTTGAATGAGTTGCTTTTGGATTTGGACTCGGATTTGGTGATATGAAGTGTGTTGTTGTCATTCTGAGTTGTAGACAGAAGATATATAGTAGAGAAAAGATTTGATTGATTGGTATACAAATGTTCTTCGATGCTGGAGATATACAGTATGTTATTTTGTGTTATTTTTGTACAAGAGACAGACCTTTTCCTTTCTTGAGGGATAAGATGTCCTTTTGTATAGCTTTAAGCCAATTTTATATTGAGGTGAAGAATAGCAACTGAATGTAATGATCCAACTTATTATCCATTGGAAAGAATCAAAATGCAAAAAGATACAAGTGATTGGAAATGCTTCGAAGGGCAAAGAAAAAGGCTAACATTTAACAAAGAACGGTTCAAATTCAATACTGTCATTGGTTCATCAGGTTTCTTTTCTTTATATATATTGCGCATCACCATCATATAAGGTTTCCACTAACCTTTAGGAATTTGAAACAAAAACCTTGTCTTTTAAGTTTTAACCCTTTTACACGGGCGGATTTAAAATTTAGGCTGAGAGGAACAAACGATGAAAATATGGTCGTACAGAGCTAGCTACTATATAACTCCTTAATGGTTTATAAACTATTTAAGGCTATCTTTCATGACTATATATGGCCTATGGAGCTCAGAAGATACTTGTGAATCTGTCAGATGACGTCAGAGTCCAGGTAGATTGAACTCAATTGAAAGACAGTGCGTTGGCGTGCCTCGGTGAGCAGTTTGGTTTGCATATGGCTCATCTTATAGCACAACTACCTTAATGATACTTCTATATGGCTTTATAGACCCCTACGGGGCCCCTAAAAGAGATCCTAGAGTCCAGACAAGAGTAGCCCATTATACCTTAGTATAAATCACCATTCAATTAAACAGACTATATTAACACTTACAGAAAGAGATCGGTATAGCTGCAATTTTGGGGGGCCAAATACAATTTTACGAGGGGAATACAAGTTTCTATACCACCTAGTTTGATATTGAGCTCCAATTGAAATTCAGACATTCTAGCTCGAAACAAGTTCAATGCTTGATTATTTGTAATGTTTTATTGTGCATATCAAATTGTGGAAGGTTTACTCGTTAAAAATTGCACCATTACATATAATCTGAATTGATATAATAATAGTGAATCGGATATCTTAAATTCTAAAATATATATAATATAATATAATAGTAGAGTTTTTGAGACGTTTTATTTGAAAATGAAATAATAATATTTATTTTTTATGTACGGAATGAAAATGGATTTGGAGAAATAAAACCCAACAAATTATATGTATTTGTCTTATAATTAAATGAATGATACATTTAAAAATATAAAAAAAACTCGTAACCCATTCAAAATATACGAATAATGAGTTTGAAACGTATTTGAAACTACGAGATCAGATATGTATACAAATTACACCGCTTTCCTACAAAAACCAGAAGTCTCATGTTCAAGATTTTTCAACCTTATTTGTATGTATGTACGTACTAAAAAACCATTTACTAAAGCAAATTGCTATACTTTTCAAGTGACACATTATTCATATATAAATATAGGAAAAGACAAGTAAACATTTACATATGGATTGGACCACAATATAGTTGAACAAAAGCAAGTGTGGATTAAATACTTACAAAAGCAAAGCAACCATCTTTAAGTATCTTCACAAAGTTTGAATATAACATCCCAACTTGATCACCAACTTGATGTTAACTTATAATCTCTTTACTAGGTAAGTTCAATTTTTCATTTTAAATAAACATTTTATATTATTATAATTAGGGGAGACAATGAATTAATTAACCTTGGTCCATATATAATGCAAATTAAAGCTAATTATTACGTCACCTTGGCCATATTTAAACACGAATGAATGGATATATGTTACTTATATTAGGTACAATATATTATTGAAATTATTTAATAAGTTTTGGCCATATTTAAGGGATTGTTTGCTTTGTGTAATTTGATTTTCAACGTTTTTTTAAAATGTATTATCAAACTAATCTCATAATTACTTCAGATTGTGTTTGTATTAAATGATTTGAAATGAGTGAATTTCAAATCCCTCGCTCAAATCTATCATTTATGTTTGATTAAAAAATCGAAGTTTGTATTTCAAATTTCCCATTCTTCTCGCGATACCTTTTCCTTTACATTTTTGGAGGATTTGAAATGATAATCAACTACATGTCATTTCAAATCCATAAATTTTAAATGATTTTTTTTTTATCTTTTATTTAAATCAAATCATTCAATCTAAATGCTACCTCATGTAATATTAGCGGCACTATGCATAAGAACTCTCCTTTTTATTTTTCAAAATATTATTTATACAATGCTTACTAAATGGTGGCTTTGTTTGAAATAATGAAATTTTTTACTTTTTGGGAATCAAATGTGTTTGTAATTAGATAATAGATAAATGACTATTTGGGAGGAATAATTAAAAGTAGTTTTTATTATTGAAACGATTGAAAAGGTTATATAACTGAATAGTATTTCATTTTTTATTTATGTTAATTTAAAAATTAATATTAATTATATTTTAAGTGGTGAATTTATAGCTATACCTATAGCTATATCTATACATATATCTATATCTATATCTATATATCTATATTTATATCTATATTTATATCTATATTACATATAATATGTGAGGGTGTTAATGATATGACCTAAAGTATACTTACTATAATACCCTCACATGTATTGTCAAATAACAAAGACGTTCAATGTGCTAAATGACAGCAAGACCCCTGATGATTTGAATAACCACAATAACATCAAAAAAAATATTTGGGAGGGTATTAAACTACAAAATCAACTTGAAAAAAATTTATTACTTCCCAAAGGCCAAATTAAATTTATAATTATCACCTCATTTTACAAAACAAATACTATATATGCACGCAACACGTGCAATGGAACACTAGCATTTATTAAGCGTAAAGGTAATAGACCGACCATGGTCTCATGGTCTCGCCACGAAATTACACTTATGCACCTGAGTTTGTTGTTAGTTACAAATGGTATGGCCAACATACAAAAATATCGAAATGCCCCTGAATACTTTTGGTAATTACAACCAACCACTTTGTCTCAATGTCTCATGGTATGACCAGGGAATAACATTAACGCCCTGAGAATGTTACAAAAATACCGAAATGCCCCTGAATATTTTCACCACTTTGTCTTATGGCACAACCAGGAAATTACATTAATATCCCTGAGGTTGTTACTACTATTAAACTAAAATACTAACTTCCAAAAAACTCTATTACATCCTGAAAACCAAAATAAAAAAAATGGACTTAATTATCAACTCATTTTACAAAATAAGGACGTTACATGCACGTAAAGCGTGCAGACGAGTACCAAGGGCGGCTAACCAGCAAAGCAATTAAGATATTTGCTTTAGGCCTCTTATTAGCAACAAGGACCCTAATTTTAAGTGTATTAATTATAGAGCATCCCTAAACCCTAATAACACCATTTTAAGTAGGTTTTTTTAAGTAGTTATAAAACTTGTGTAATGTGAAAATGGGATGAAGACAAAAGCGTAAGTTATGGCTGTCTGATGTGAAAATGGGCTGAGAAAGTGAGTGTAAATTATAACGTTCAATTCACATGTGCAGTGATGGAAAAGGTTGGCCAAAATATGAGTTTCTATTCCGTCTCTGTGCATGTGTATAAATAGTTCAATACACTGTTTGCATATCTTAGCGCAACTATCTTAGCTCATCTAAGGCTAAAAAATAAATTCGTGAATACAATGTTTTTCAATTTGGTTAGTAAATGTCTCATTTTAATAAATTGTGGGACGCCCCGACATATACTAAGCTATAATTGAACAATGGGAAAGCTAATTCAAAGTCCTTCCTTAACACAAGATGACAAATATATGTCCAATCTTATTATCTCAAAAAGATAAGGAAAGGACAAGTAGTATTATTAAATATAGTTAAAGTAAGGTTGACTGCTCAGGAATAAAGTCAGAATTTACAACCTTAACAAGTTGACATATAAATTTATGTATAATTAATGAACCATTTTGAATATTTTATTTCTCTACTTGGAAATTTCCCCGTTTACGCGTGCTCGATCCACTTTCTTCGTCTCAAAGTTTTCTTTTGATTTTATGCTTAAAAAAAAAAGTTTTCTTTTGATTTTGCATTTTCCATTTAGCTTGCAAATTTTTTTTACTGACATAGAAAATAACGTCTTTCCTTTAGCCGAATTTGATTGAGCTTAAACTGTTTTCATAGTCACAAATTATAATTAATTGACATTTAAAATTTCTAAAAGAAATTAACGTGTTGATAGCCCTTGAATTATCTTCCTGGCCCTTCGTCAGACTGCTAATTCAAAAGTTTTAATAGGAATGAATGATTTAAATGTTCTTATGATTTACCAAAAATTAAGAAAATGAGGGTGCAAATAATATTTAGACCGAACTTTGTTTTTTTTTAGTAGGGGGAGGGGCATTAATTTGTTCCCATCACAGCCTCGAACGGAGGCAAACCACATTTGGACCAAAGGTGAGAACCAATCGAGAAAGCTCGGGATCTCAAACTTTTGCCCACCGCTTACTACACTATTATTGGTTATACATTATAACATAAAATTATTATTATTATAGTTAAAATTGGGGACAACTTGCCGCATCGATTTTTTCAAGCAAATATTACAAATGCTTTTGCAATTCATAGTTGATCTAGCAATGCACGTCTGTTTGCATGATTTTCATGAGATAGTTGCACGTTCAATTATAAATATATATCAACTCGTGGACTTTATATTCTTGGAGTCCGAAATCCAATTCGCATCTGAGTACCCTTCAATTACTGCTGGATATCTTATATAATGTAGTCCGTAGTTAGTAGTGTATCTTAGATATCTAAGAACTTGAACTACTGCCTTCCAATGCTCATAGGATTTCTCGTATATCTGTCAAATCTTTGCAAGAATCGCGGAGAAGATGTGAAACAACTTGAGTATTCTAGGGTCATAGGCAGTCTAATGTACCTCATGGACTGCACTAGACCTGATATAGCTAACTCAGTCTTTTCATCAACCCCACTAAACATTACATTTAATTATCTGTGACATTTGGAGAGGTCTGCTACTCAGCTATATAAGCTGTACCAGCTCTATGCTTTCTTCATTTCGAAATCTGCATACATATATATAGCATTCTGCTTTGAGAGTACTGCACACTGCTAGTGTTCGAGGTAGTCTGCTCGAAGTTTTGCTTCAATCCGAACTGAGGTGATTGGACGTTGTACCTTGGAATTTACTTATCCAGGAGGCCAGAAGCTAAGGCGAGCAAATTTGATTTTACGGGCACACGGCTTCCTGTGGCCTCGTCCAGAATTATTTCCAAATTCTTGTTGATTAAGTCTTCAGTTTATAATAACTGTTGTAAGTCTAATGTTTTTTTAGTTTGATTGTTCAATGTTTGTTTACAGTATAATTTCTCTTCTTATTACAATTGTTTAAACTGATTCAATCTTTCAATTTAAATAAACAGTACCAACAATCATAAACTCAAAATTATATCAAATTATTAAGCTTTTATTCATTAAACTAATAATTAATAATTAATCACAAAAGTTTCTTAATAGGACATGACATTATTTATTTATAGATAAACAAAGTGCCCGGTGGATCACGTAATTTAAGACTACTGCCAGGGGCGGTTTTAAAATTCACCGCGTCCAAAAAATTTCCTTGCAACTTGTTCATCAACTTGCTCTATGATCTGATTATTCCTTTCGTAAGCTCTGAGATTAAATCCAAAATAAAACAACTTGACACAGATCTTTATTGTAATAAGACTTATTTATACAAAGCCAAGCCTGTGTATTTATATCTGTACCATCAAGAAAATCATCAGAGAAAACAGCAGCTGAACTAAAGATCCAGAAATGCCTTCTCCTCTTCAGCTTCACAGAATCAACCGCATAAATCACACGAACTCAGGATCAGCCTGCATCGCCAGGAAGCAGACGAAGCCCACATGGGTTTTGCCTGTTCCCAGGGAGATTCCGATGCCGGAAAACGCTTTGCAACACCACACACACGCTGTGAGCTTCAACCAGTGCTGCTCCACTGTGGTCAAAACGATCCATGCGCCCGTGGATACCGTGTGGTCAGTTGTCCGCCGGTTCGACAAACCGCAGGAGTACAAGCACTTCCTCAAGAGCTGCAACGTCATCCTCGGACACGGTGAAGTGGGCACACTCCGAGAGGTGAGAGTTGTGTCCGGTCTCCCGGCGGTGTCCAGCACGGAGAGGTTGGAAATCTTGGACGATGAGAAACATGTGTTGAGTTTCAGCGTAGTAGGCGGCGATCACCGCTTGCACAATTATCGCTCTGTTACCACACTCCATGCAGCCCCACTGCATCCGCTGAGTGGCGGCGGTGGAAGTGGTGGAACAGTGGTGGTGGAATCGTATGTTGTGGATGTCCCACAAGGGAACACCAAAGAAGAAACTTGTGCCTTTGTTGATACAATTGTGAGGTGCAATCTGCAGTCGTTGGCTCAAATCTCAGAAAATTTGGCCAAAAATCTGTAAATTTTTTTGAACTTTTTATGATTTTATTAATATCATGCATATTGTAGATCATGAATTTTATATTGGATTTATTAGATTAAATTTCTGGGCAACCTTTTCTGGGCATTAGGTTTGGATATTTTTGTATGTTATGTATGTAGTGTGTGCATTACACCTTTTTCTTGGAGAAGTGGCAAGCACAAGTATATCAAATTAAAAACATTTACGTGTTGTTGATTTTTATATTATAGATTTATTATTTAGAATGAATTTAAATTATCATATCGAATAATTGGAGCAGGATTTATTTGGCGTTAGACGCCATTTAAAGGCAAGAATCATCCTCCAACCCAGCTCTAAATTCTGCACCAAATTTTACGATTGCTATTAATTAATTAACAATTTATGTTCGCCATTTTGTGTACATAAATATTTTTTAACTCACATTTTGGTTATAGAGTTTTGTCTTGACTCTTGAGGCCTCGTGCCATACCAATATGAAAAATAATTATATGAAACAGGTTTGAGTCTCACTTGATAGTCAACTCAATATAATTGGTCTAAAATTATTGGTAATTTATGAATTTTCTATTTAAAATTTGTTGTGTTTTAATAGTGAGTTGGTATATAAGTAAGACTCGGATACATACAAGTATTCCCGTCATAAACGATTAGATACTGAACACCGACAAGCCTCCCACATCAATTATAAATTTAGAATTCTCAATTTTATTAAAATTAATAAAAACAATAGTTATGATAGTATTTCATACTATTATAAGTGCAAAACATACTTTACCATACAAATAAAACTACAAGATTATCATGACTCAATTACATTATAAATAGCCATAAGAAACTATCAGCCGAATCACTGTATTATATACTAGAGAGAGATTAACAACATAATATTTTAGTCCGTAGTTACTTACGAGAAAACATAATCCTCTTATTTATAATAAGCTCCTCAAACATTCAATAGAGCATAAGAACCAATCAATAACTGAATTATATTATTTTGTATGATAAAAATTCAATTAAACTAATTATCACTCCGATATGTTTTAATGACCGTATCTTATTAATTCATTACCTCGATCATGGGTAACTGCTAATTTTTAGGGAGTTGTTAACTTGTTTTTGTTTAAAATATAATAATAAATTATAAAATGATAAATACAAAAATTTGAATTCGAATCTATTTTAATCCAATACATTCATGTATATAATATATAGTAATAATATATTAGAGATATATTTGGCAGGTAGAATTCAAAGACGTAGAATAATCGGTTTGGTTGATGTTGACCTTAGATGAGAATATTTCGATTCAAATATAGATATCATTTACAGGAACTCAATAATAGTAAAAAAAATTTTTTGAGAAGAAACGATGTATTCATTGATCATTGCAAAGTTTCGACTATTTCAATATTACAAATAACACGTTAACACTAATGCCTTCTTAGCTAATTGATTTGCCGCTCCATTCCCATGTTTTCGGACCATCTGCACATTGGCTATATCATAGCTTCTGCCATTTCAGGAAAGTTGGATAACTGTAGTGTTTGTTAATCCAAGCAACACAGGTCGACAGGTCCCCTCAGAGTCCTTGGCAATAATGCCAAAGCCAGTAGAAGTTCCCAAATTGAAAATAGCAGCATCACATTAATTTGACAACCAAGTTGGTGTATAATTCTAGAACCCAACTTGTTATAATGTACTCTTTCCTTGGACATTTCATTTTCTTTCCCAGTGTTATTATTGTTATTTTATTAATAATTTAATGTTGAATTCAGTTGAGATTAAGGAATTATTTGCAAGTTGATAGGCAAGTGGGCAAGCAGGCCTTTTAGTTCAACTTCTTTGGCTTAAAGATAATATTGTCACTCATGTCTCGTGCCATGCGTTGTCCTTTTGCCCAATTTGAACCCGTCGGCCGATGGGATTTACGAGGGTTTGGAGACATTTTTAATGTTTATTTTTCTAAATATTTAATAAGATTTATGTTTGGTATGAGGGATAAAGAATGATTAGGTAGCGATTAATAAATAAACACTTGTTCTTCTCGTTTTTTAACATATTGGCTTAATCATCCTAACCCGTGATTAATGCTATTAAGTGATGGACAATCGTCCCACCCAACCCCCTGGGTTTGCCAATCTAGACTTCAACAGTGTCAATGATATTGTCTGAATTTACCCTATTGCCCTAAACCATATAATGATCACTTTTCATCCTAGCAGACATCAAACATTTATCTCCTTGTATTCGTCGTTCTCGTTCGATTTGGCGAAGTCGATTCTGCTACAACCCAATGTGGACATCTATACTCGATAGGTAAATCAACGATGCTTCCAGCTAACTCATGTGTTTTACATTTTTTTTGGAAATCGATTTTGATGTTATCCGTTATTTTCACTATTCGGTAGAGTAAACGCAAATAGAAAAAATAAATAGGACATCACGATTTTTACGTGGAAAACCCCCAAAACGGAGGGAAAAACCACGGGACCTAGTCCAGTATAAAATTTCACTATAAATATTGATTGTTTACATTGTATTTTTGTACACAAGATAGACAAAGAAAATGAAAGGAACCAGCAAAAATCAAAATGAAGATGAACTTTATTCTTCTACCTCCAGTCCAGAGCCGAGAGCCCTTTTCAAATTGCTTGCCAAAAAGTCCTTTTTTAAGCCATCATCTCCTCCAATCAAGCCACTATTTCAGCCCACTATCTCCCACTAATTATGCCACTAACCCCCTAACTCTCGGCCCAAACCCCTCCACTCTAGCATAATTCTTCCCTAATTGCTCTACTGCCCCCACCGTGTCCGGGAGAGATGCGGGTTGATTAACCGATATGACTAGGTCTTATGTCGTTGTTTGACCACGTGGGACCGAGCAAAGTATTATCCTCTTCGGGTATTTTCCTGTTCGGGCACTTTCTTGTTCGGGCACTGATTTTACCCGATGTGGTATAATTTTCCCACCACATCAGATTTCAAACGCTTTCGTTACGCTATTGCACTTCGAACTCTTCAGATTTGATTTTACATTGCTTTTGAGTCGTGGGTAAATCAGAAATGCATTTGGATTGTCTTAATCGTCGGAAAATTGCTAAAAACATTTACCAAATTTAGCTCAATATTGAAAATGTTTATGAGATCCGAGCACATAAATGACCAAATAAATTTTTTTTTCTTAAGCATATGTAACTTTAACGGCCACCACGACGATAGGAACTCAATTAAGATTTGTGGGATCCACGAATGTCACCTGAATCTCACGATTTCGGAGGAATTACCGTACCGCTGCACCTTTAACAAGAAAATCCTATGTTTCACGTATTCTCGGAAAGTGAAGGAAAGATTTGCTTGGCGAAAATGGCCCGTATTTTACGTGTGGATTTGGAAGAAGAATTCAAAGACTTTTTGGTTGAAATTTTAGGAACGATTTTTGGGAGAAAAACAAGCTGAAAAATATACAGAAGATGGAAGAATATTTATACGTGGGGAGTGTTTTTGTCGGGGATAATTAGGAGTAGTTTAGGGCATACAATCATATTGATATCCTTATATTTATCATACTTATTCAAATTATACCAAAAGATGAATGCGATAGAGATATGTATGCTTTGTTAGATATGCGGTAAGACCAGAAGAGATAAAATAAGGAACGAAGATATTCGAGCTAAAGTAAGTGTAGCTTGTGTAGAAGAGAATATGTAAGAAAGCCGTTGGTTTGGTCATGTTCGACGTAGGCTCAGCAGTTCACCTGTGCATCGAGTGCAAGTCCATGGATTTCGGCCAGTTCACGAGGGTAAGAGGAAGACCGAAGAAGACATGACTCGAAGTTATACGCAGAGACATGGAATACAAAGGGATTACATAATATATGTTGACCGATAGAAGCGTTTGGAGAAGACTGATGCATGTGTCCGAACCGACTTGATTCTCTCTATTATGTAACATACCTCAATTCATTGGGATTAAAAGTTTAGTTGTTGTTGTTGTTGTATTAAAATTACACCAAACGTCATATAATTTAATTATCATATATAACACTATTTATAATCAATATATTTATCACTCTATTATACAATCATTCAATAATCTCATCATTCAAACCAAGCGGACCTTAATATATAGGCACGTTATGAACATGAAATTTCATAATATAATTTAGAGTTGTCTGTTAAGCTTATCATAAACATTTTATGAACTTATAGAGTTTATGAGATGTTTTAATAACACATATACTTTTACATTTTATTTTAAAATTAATTAAAACCTTCAAATAAAATAAATTATCGAAGATTTAAGAAAATCTAAAGAAAAGAAAAGAAAACTAAATAAATCGAGGAGAGAATAATATAGTGACAAAAATTCAAACTATACCCTTTTCATGGTGCTTCAACAAATTAAGCAAGAGCATGGTTAGGCGATATCTACTCAGAATACATGAAGTTTCGACTAAAATCAATTGATAATAATTGGAGTAGCCCATGTATCTTATAAAAACTAGCATATCTTCTAAACTCCCAATGTAGGACAATTCTCAACATGTCCAATCACATGTGATATTATATAAATCAAACACGTGGAATGATAAAGCGAGTGACGGTGAGCATGTTGGCGGAGTAGCCATGATAAATCTTACTCTGATATCATGTTAAGAATGCATGGGGTTCCAACTCAAACCAATTGGCAATGAGTGGAGTAGTTCATATATCTTATAAAGAGCTAGCATAACTTTTAAACTTCCAATGTAGGTCAATTCTCAGATCCAATATATCGTGAGAAGTGTCGATGTCCGAGGAGCGTCCGAGAAGTGTCGGTGTCCGGGGAAGTGTCCGATATTGCACCGATTAATTTCTAGGAGTATCCGTGCATTCTATGTGATGAATAACGCATTGATGTAGGAATTGAGTGAAGAAGAGTTTAAAAATTGTTTCATTCCGATATTGAGCTACAATAAAAACTCTCTAAATTAATAAATGCTGGAACCATAAACTTTTATTAATTTATAGAGATTATTAATTTATCGAGTATTACATTAATAATGTTGGGGAGCAGAAAAAAATATTATTTTAGAGAGATTATTAGTTATCAAATATTAATTTATGAATGTTTTACTGTATTAAATTAGTATAACAATTTTGGGAAACCATATATCATTTAACTTTATGGGCACATCAAATTCATTATACAGTAAATATCTATAAACTAATAATGTTAGGACCATGTAATTTTATTAATTTGGAGATGCTATTAATTTGTCGAGTATTAAATTAATACTGTTGGACCAGAAAAAATATTATTTAGAGAAGTTATTAATTTATCGAGTATTAATTTATTAAAGTTGCTAGCCCCTCATGGACATTGCCTCTGAGGTAGCAACCCACTACACACTAGCTAAGGGTCGCATATTGTCACGACGTGATTATCTAATTTGAATACCAATGTTTTTCACCAAGGCATTAATCCTGGTTACTCACCACAAAATGAAAAACGTGGCAATAGAAGATAACTATATTGGGGTGCCAACAAGATGTTTGCTTGGAAAATGAATTGCTTTAACCTTGATTGTTATGTTCGAATTTAGTATCAAATTATATCAAGCAAATGCTTAAAATACACATGAACTAGAATTCGCATGCTAGATCGCACCATATTCACCTCAACAAAATGGTGTTGGTGGAAGAAAAAAAACTGCACAATCCTTAACTTGTCAGATACTAGTACCTTATGTAGTGGTGGAACATAAAAAAAAAAAGCCGCTTACGAGCTGCTTTCTCTAACACATCATGATATTCGATCTTTTGTCTCATGATAACTGTTCCAGTCCCTTTACGGAACTTTAGTTATTGGGTTATCCATAAACTTCACATATTTTTAACGATTCACATGGCATCATCAAATGATACAAATCTTGGATAAGAACTAGTATTATCCATCGCTCCTCTATATAATTAAATTCCTTGTTTGATATTAATAGATATAAAACGTAATATTAGTATATAATATTAAGATAATGTCTATATTATTAATTCGATAATTTGTGAAATTTATTGTATCAAATTTACTTTACAGAAGTTCTCAACTTCTCTCCCACCTCTGCGGAACCCCTAAATTCAAAGAGTCCCAAGAATACCTAAATTCCTGCAAACCCGACCCGATTAAAATTAATTCGATCTATGGCGACGACGGGGTGAACTTGGAATGCCGGATGTACGAGGCAAAGTACCCGGAGGTCGACATGGCGGTGATGATTCAAGTGAAGAGCATGGCTGACAGCGGCGCGTATGTTTCGCTACTCGAGTACAACAACATCGAAGGGATGATTCTGTTCTCGGAGCTATCTCGACGCCGAATTCGCAGTATCAGCAGCCTCATTAAAGTGGGCCGCATCGAACCCGTTATGGTGCTCCGTGTTGATAAGGAGAAGGGTTACATTGATCTCAGCAAGAGGCGAGTTTCTGAAGAGGATATTCAGGGGTGCGAGGAGAGATTTAACAAGAGCAAGCTTGTTCATTCCATCATGCGACATGTGGCGGAGACTATGAAGAATGATCTTGAGGTTCTCCTTAAATTGGATTGTTTTGTTGAATTCATTCTTTCAAAGTTCGCTTCTTTTTTTTTTTTTTTAAAAAGATGCATCTTTTAAATTGATTTTAGCTCAATGCTTGTGAAATGCTGGCAATGAGTCCAATGGGAATGCTCTATTTTTTGTGCCTTTTTTGTGTTTATTTTGCTAGTAAACATTGGATGGGGATTTATATTACGCATTTTCTATTTTAATTATCGATGTTTGTTTGATACCCATAGAATTTTTTTAAATGCAATATTGGTCCAATCGCACTGTAAGATGCAATGACGTGAGAAAGACTTCAGATTTCAGCTGAGTTGACTGTGTATTCTCTTGAATGTGTGTTAGTTTATTTACTGCTATGAACGGTTCGGTTTATATTCCAGTATACTGATGTGTTGCTTGACTCTAATGATTTTTGTCTTTGTCGGGTTGCTTGGATTGTGGAAATGTTATCCCAATGAAATAAGTGTAACTAGCTATTTATAGGCGAAATACATAGTGAATTTTGTAGAAGAAATGGCAATAGGGAAGAAAGAAAACTACAAGTAGTAGTTACAGATCGTGCACCTCTTGGTGTAGTTATGGGTAGTTGGAAGCACGCCTAGAAGAGCTTTTTTGGCTACTTACCAGATCTGTGTTAGATTCTGTTTAACTCATCTCCTAGGAATAGCTTTTGGTATTTGGGACTGAATATGGTTGCGTCTTATTATTGTCAATTAGGACCAATTGCAACTTGGAGAACTTTGTGGTATTTTGATCTCAGCATTGGTCAACGGAACAAAATATTGGTTACCATTGGTTCTGTAGAGTTGTTAAGGTCTCACTGTACTTCTTAAAGGTTTGAGCATCAATTGTGCCAACTGACTTGATTCCTTCCTTGAATGCAGAGATCATGTTTCTTGTGTCCTATTTACTTTTGACACACTGTTCATCTGAAAATTTCCTGCTTCCATTGTATTGTTGTGCTACATGATATGTGCTGACATTTCTAATGGTCATTTTACATTTTATTTTGGGGTTTGCTAAGATCATTTTATTTGTGGCAGGATCTCTATATTCATGTGGGCTGGCCTTTATACAGGAAATATGGTCATGCATTTGAGGTGAGATGTTCAGAAGTTCAATCAATATATATGCTATTTGTTTGCATCTACTTAGTTTTTAATTCCGTGACAAATGTTTTACTGATTTCTAAATTACAGGCGTTTAAATTAGTTGTTAATGATCCTGGTTCCGTGCTTGATTCTCTTACTCGTGAAGTAAAAGAAATTGGAACTGATGGACAAGAGGTAGTATATGTTCTCATTTCAATCTCATATTCTTCATGACACTGATGTATATGATTATTTTCCATCTGAAATCCTGCAGACAACTAAGGTTGTTCCTGCTTTATCGGAGGACGTAAAAGACTCTTTAGTTAAAAATATTAGGAGAAGAATGACACCACAGCCTTTAAAAATTCGTGCAGATATTGAAATGAAGTGTTTTCAGTTTGATGGCGTACTGCACATAAAGGTTCAGTCCCATGATTAATTGTTTTGACTGCTTTTTTTTCTTTATATTATCTTGGTTACTAACGTTACTGGGATCTCTCTTTGGTGCTTAGTGCTGAGTTACTGATGTGTCCCAAATGCTTCAGGAAGCAATGAGAAAAGCCGAAGCTGCAGGAAACAAGGATTGCCCGGTTAAAATTAAACTTGTTGCTCCTCCAGCATATGTCCTCAACACCCAGACTCTTGACAAGGTAATTACTAGACAAATATGTTTTTTTGCTGAATAGCCGATATTGCCTTCTGCATGGTCAGCTATGATCTCTGGATCAATATCGGATGCCAATGATCCAATGGTATGCATTAACTATTAAGCAATGCAACTGATGTACATCACCAGGGTATGGCATCAAATTTAGTTTCGTCATATGTGAACATGAAGGTGCTAGTTTTCATTATTCCCAATCTTTACCCTACATGTGTATTTTCGGTTTAATATTTGACATGATTAAAAAAAGAGTAACCAATGAAATTAGTTTTTTTCGCCATTGCAGGAACAAGGTATATCAGTACTTAAGAAGGCGATTGAAGCTTGCACGGAAGAAATTGCGCGACACTCAGGAAAACTTACTGTCAAAGAAGCACCAAGAGCGGTGAGGATGACTAAATAAACAAATTAGAATTTCATTTTCCCTTATCACATTAGAAGGCGCTAAAAATTATTCCCACTTGCATTTTCTGTTACATTTTCAAAATTTTCACCTCGATTAAATATTCATCATGGCCAGCATCATGTGTTTAATTCGTTTGGTTTTATTTAGGTGAGCGAACGAGAGGATAAACTGCTTGCTGAGCATATGGCTAAGCTTGGTCGCGAGAACGAAGAGATTAGTGGAGATGAAGATAGCGAAGAGGAGGAAGATACAGGGTTGGGAGACATTGATCTGGAGAACTCGGGAACTGGGATAACAGAGTAGATATTTCTTTTTCTTATCCGTCACTGTATGAGAATACTTGTTAATCGAAACAATTTTGTACCGCTCTTGTTCACCCTATTCCCTACACTACGATTTGAACAGATGTATTGTTATTTCACCTATGTTTTCCTGTTATATTTTTCAGTTTTGTAATAATATTACAGACAGAAGACATTTTCCGTCATTTGCTTCAGCATTATATATCCTCGAATAATATTTTTTCAATCTTTAACATGTGGATTACTTGGCATCACAAAATTTAGAGCCTAATGTTCTACAAATATTGCTAGACCCCCATACTCGAGCTCAAGCTGATTCTTAGGGTCTCCAAACGTTGCTTATGATACACAGTTGCTTATGATACATAGAAATTTCATACAAAATTTGTACCAAATAAACTACAAGTAACAATCACACTGTACGAGCCATTTATTCAGAGAAATTAGTAACACTAGTGCCCGTAGAAATTTCACCAACACAAGAACTCATTCAACCCGATCAAGAGGATGAAGAACACTGAACCCTTGTTGTGTCGTTACTGATGTGCCCACCGGCAGCCCGAACTGCCTACTATAGCAACCAAATTCATCGTCAACACTATAACTTTGATAAGTATTTGCTGCACCAGACAGAACAGCCCGATTCTTCACATACATAGTCCATTTGCCTTCTGTTTGTTAACCAAACTACTCTTAAAGCTGTCATTCGACCTCTTCTCCTCAATCTCCTCCTCCAACGAGTTCTCGAAATCCGATACAATTGAGTAGTTACCCTCCCCTGATCCAGTAACATGAGAAGTCGTTATTTCTAAAGGATACTCCCGAGTTACTTTAGTACTATAGACATCACTCCCACAAGACTCGACTTCCACTTCAGTCTTCACCTTCACTTTCTGCTTCACGACCTTCTCTTTTCCATCGTCTTTGAACTTTATATTGTTCTCGAACTTCAGCTTCTCCGAAACCGAGGTAGTAAAGTTGCCTAAACTTGAACTCACCACCCAGAGAACTCACTCTCCCTCTTCACCTTAATTTTAAACTTCCCATCAAGATTATCGAATTTGATTTTCGCTTAATAGTTAAACTTGGAGCTGTGTACTTAACAGTCTCTGCCTTTACCACACCCACGTTAAATCCAACCATAGATGCAAATTTGCATCAACAAGCCAATACGAAAGAGCATCCGTAACTCCAATACCAAAAATATGAGCTTTTCATCAAGAATCTTGCCGAGAAATGGGGGTCAATTCAATATCATATGAAGGCAAATCAAATGCTCCAATTGAAACCACTGGGTCCCAATACAAAGGGTTGATCCTCCACTGAAGATCACAGGGAATGGGATCACTGATCCTACTGTAGTATTATCAACCGTCACCGAAACCGCCCTATACGCCCCATTGCCTCGCCCGGTTGCTAAATTATTCTCTTCGAGGTATGCATCCGTAGGATTCGAGTACCAAAATTCATCATTTGCGTGGAAGGAAATGTATAGTTCAATGATTGAGCTCTATATGTGTTGAGTGGGATTTGAAGTACCTTTTGTTTACATCAGATCCAGTCTCGATTCTGAACCAAAATCCATCAACTGCAAGGGCGGATATTGGGATTATCAAATCTGCCGGGCTTTCATATGCACTGGAGGAATAGTTTTCATCAATGATTAGTGGGATCTCTTCTGACTTTTCCATGGTGAACTCATCCGTTTGTCGACAGAGGTAACGGAAAATTAACGGCCTCAGTGGAAGTATCATACTATAATAGAGGAAAGTGAGGTTGAGCTGGTAAAAGCCGGTGAAGACGCCATTAACGGCGTTTGGGAGGGTAACCGCGAGGGTGAGATTGGGTTGACGGAGGAGGAAGAGTATTTGGTGACATCCTTTTCAATATTCCAGAACGAATCTCCGGTGATTGGCTCGGGAGTGCTGGTGCGGAGAATCTCGACGGCTCGAGCCATACAGCGGCGATGCGGTTCTTCTGGGTGCCGTTGACAGCGGGCGGAGGAGGGGGTGGATGGCGGCGCGTGACCAGATGCAGTTGATGGGAGGGGTGTAGGGTGTGTAAGTCGGGGGGAGGTTGATGGTGTTTCCGAAGTTGTGGGAGAGAATAGGGAGGGTGCATGAAGGGGTGAGGGAGGTAAAGGGAAGAGGACGCTTGATTTCGACATATGTTCTGGAGTTGTGGGTGGCGGTTGTGCGGTGGCGAGGTAGCGGAGCAGATTGTGAAAGTCAGTGAGAGATAAGTAGGTGTGGCAGGGCATATTGCCGGTAGTTGAAAGTGGTGATTGGTGGTGGAATTGAAAGCTTCGGTGAGGTAGGAGGAAGAATGGAGATGGATCATTTAACTATTTTGGTTTGACCATTTGTTAAATAACAAGTAATTCAATATCATATTACCACTTTTTTTTTTTTTTTTTATAAATATTTTT